>JAVXUM010000037.1:28881507-28893864 GCA_035590655.1 Pouteria glomerata
TATATAATCAATTGGTCAACAATCAATCAGAATACTTAAAATAAAAAGGAACCCTTTGAACACTTATCATGCTTCTAAGGCTCAATGATCAATGTACACACTACAGGAAAAGGGAAATCTAAGAACCCAACCAAGAATGTACCTCGACTATATCCAGGGCTACCAAGCACGCAGCTTGTTTCAGTGAAGTGAGAAGAGGAGTTGCAGCTATTAGACATGATCCAACAACGGATCCGACTGTTCTCCTATATCTTTTGGAATCATTCAATTTGAACAAAATACGTTCCCACTGCTCTATTGTTGTGTCAACATTGAAGCCTGCACCAACATCTTCTCCCAAGCACATTATCAAGATAATTCTCAGAATCCAGTCGTAAGAGTTAGTAAATAGAACAGAAAAAGAGATTACAAGAAAGTATATATGTATGTATACACACACATGCAACATGCTTCAAGTTCACATGTATAAATGGTTAAGAAAGCAACCAGAAATTATTGGAAGAAACAAATAATATTAAAATTAAGATTGTACAAGCCAACAAAAATACACACACAAACAGAACACATGAATAAAGCGAAATGAACTAAGGAATTACAACTCACCAAAGCCATAGTCCTAAGTTAGTTGGGATTGACTACATGAAATAAAATAAATAATTCTAAACCATAACTGTTTATCTGTATAGACCCTTAACTCTTCAAGGATGCTTTCCAAAGCTTTCTATCTAGAAGTGAAAAGGGACCAGGTGTTCACTATAAAAAGGAGCAACTTTTACCAAGCATGAAAGAAATCCAAATTTACAACATAGCACTATTTCCCGGTAGAAATTAATGTTCTACTAGAAGAAGTGGTATCCTATAAACCTTCTCTGATGTTTTGGCAGAAACAAGACTAAGCATAAGCCTTGACAAAACTGACACAAGGACATGTTGCGTTGTGAAACTTTCTACTAATCTAGGTATATGTAACTGAGAAAACCTACTTATTTCTGTTGCAATTCAACACTTCAATTTACAAAAGTAGAAAAAATATATATAATCTCATGAAATAATTTAAGTGGAGGTTTAGTTTCAGCTTGCCCTAAAAACTTGGTCACAAAACTCAAACCCACACCTCATTAAAACATCACAAAATTCTGAACATACTAACCTGATTCTGTGGAAGACGTATCAGTGACATCATGGAATGATTTTGAACAAACTGAATCCTTCATTGTCTTTTCAAAATGAGCCATGTTTGACTTCACATGATCCAAAAACAATGCTGCTTGAGGGCACAGTGAACATGCTTCCCGTTTTGAAGCCTTAGCAACTTCAGCAACAGCCTAACGAAAAGCAAATAATTTTCAACCCAATATCTTCCAGATGAAAACTACAGTGATCACTTGAACACTTCAAGATATTAGCCCACAAAAAAAGGCGTGGACGGAAGAAATTCAAGGCAATAATTAGCCAATGTACCATGAGTACCACAGAAGAAATAAACATATAACCTGCCCTCAAAACAGACTTTATGATATGTGCAGCGGTTGAACCCTGGGGGTAACCACATTAACATTACACAAAATTCAATTAATCAACACTTCAACTGATGGAAAGATATCTACAGATCAAAAAATGGCAAAATAAATCTACATAGACAAGTTGCAGGTAGAGATCACAGCTCATAACCAATTCAGTATACCAGGTCACTCCGTGTTCCTCCAATAGAAAGGAATCACGATCATCCATATAAACCTGTTCTTTATAGCTCCTCATTTTTTTCCTTGCGGTTCTGGTATGATCACTTATATAGCAACGCTGTTCCTTAATGCAAGACAGCTTCTCGTTGCCCAACCTCACATGAAGAGTATGGAATCTTCCAGCAAGGACCAGTAATAGTTGGACACGTACTCTAGCTCCAATTTTGCCTAGTTTGTCACACTACCTCTACTTCAGTACCTCCATTAAATCCTCAACCATATACTTGTTATGCCCTCAATTTTCTTTTGGCATATATTATCAGTTCAGAAGAAGATAAAGTTTAAAGCTCCTTCCCAATAATTCTGGCAAAATGGAGGTTTCTATTTGGCCCGTCCTCCATCAGATCCTTGCAACTGTATGTTCAACAGTGCGCATTTTATGCATGTAAGACATTCGACCATCAGAATGTATATGAACTCCCTTCTACATAACATAAAGTGAAAAGAAACATAGAATGAAAAGAGACCACCATATCCTTCAACTATAGTTTAATCTTGAAACCGTTGTCGCAAAGAGCGGGATGTCCCTTTGAAATCCCTAATATGTTGCAGCACAGGTGTTTACAACAAAGCTCCAACTGATAAATACGCTAGGTACTGGTGGGCAAGTTTACAAATGTGCCCTCATGGACCCCATATAAAAAAGCATAAACCCTGTGCCATCATTTATTTACTTATGTATTTATTTTTGATGAATACAGAATGCGAACCGTCAAGATAAAGCTAATCAAGCAAAAGGGAGTCTATGCTTGCAAGAGTATATCTCTGAAGGAGGATTGTTATCAGTAAATTAATGTCATGAAATGCAGGCCTTTGCAGGTGTATGTTTCCCAGATTTGACTACAAACAAGTAATCTAAGTTGAGCTTAACTATAAGAGGTTAGGGAACCATATTTAAAAGTGACAGAGGAACAGCAGCAATTACATAATACAGTGAAACTGTATTTAAGGAAATCGTTAGTGCAGTCAGAGACCTCACACGGTCAAACTTTTTTGCCGATATGAGTCATAAACTATGTTGATATGAGCTCAAGTTTTGATCATGAAGCATTGTAAGTGCTCAACAGAGTTTATTGTGACCAGGGTAGACATGGGTGGATCCTCAATGCTTTACAAATAGAATAATAGCCACAAAGTAGCTCTAGGTTTGCGAATTCAAGAGATAAACTAAAAAATATTTTCGCTTTCAGTTCTACAATTATTACACAAGCAAGGATGACTAATATGTGCATCAATTAATTGTTGGGAGAGAAGTGGTAAATAGACAACACTTTCTAAGATACGAATCTACACACACGCATCTCTCATCTCGAAATGTTATTTTGTTATTATATCCTCATCAAATATAACTCAAACTGGAATAGGAATCACTAAGAGAAAACAAAAGGTAAAAAATAAAATAATCCAAAGCAAAATATTAAATACTTTAATCAAATATCACCTTCAAGAATGGGATGGTTAAATCAGGGTGCTGATGGCGGCCAAGAATCTCAAGTTCCAGTGAAACAGAGCGCATCTGCACAATTTAATCAGGCAAAAAGTATCGCAATTCAACACATACGATAACTTTGAAAACAATTGCTTAGTACAAAAAGAAACAAAACCAATAAAAGCCAAACAAAAATATGGGTCAGCCTATTCAAAAATAAAATCCCTTGCCATTAAAATTATGGAATACCCCAACTCTTGGGAAACTACGTATTTCTTTTAGTCAAATCGTGGTAGTGAAAGTTTTGTAAATAGATATATAAAAATAAAGAAGCTGAAAAATTAAAAAAGCAGTATTCATGACATGCCAGAAACAAGAGCAAATTAATTCTTAAATCAATGCCTAGGATGCACACTCCAATGGCCATACCGGTTCCTCCAATAATGGCAATATTTTATAGGCCACTCCAATATAGGAAAGCATTGCAGCCAGGACATTGGGTACTTGAGGATTGAGATCCAAGTGCCGCAATTGTCGACATATGGAATCAATTACATAGTCCGAGCTTGCCAAAACTAAGTGCCCTACCTGCAAAAAGAAACACATTAGCCATGGAATCAAAAATATATTGAGATAATTTTAATCATGTATACTCACCGTTGGATATCCAGATGAACTAGAAATGACATGCAAAACAGCATCAGATGCACTTCTAATTTGGAAGTTGGAGCTAATAAGAGTCTCAAGCAACACATAAAGAGATGAATGCAGAAATCCACAAGTAGAAAAATCCTTCCCAAGGCATGTAGAAAAGATGCCTATCCCATCGATGATAACCTGTTTGAAGAAACAACACTAGAGTCAATACCTTGCACTCCAAGCATATGCAATCCAACCATATAAACTGATGAAAGATTCAACATAATGCATATCCCATCAATTATAACATGTTTGAAGAAAGAACAATAACATGAATATCAAATGTTCAATAAATTATGTGCAGTATTAGAGAAGGAAAATGTATATTTCCTGGTATAGAAGAGCAGCATCATGGAAGAAGTGCAAAGTAGAATCTTCAACTTCACTGTCAGGCTGCTGAAATGCAGATTTATGCTCTAAAGGAAGACTCCACACTTCAGGAGAAAGGTATTCATGTAATATAATGCCAATGCAATTAATCAATTGGCTCCTTGCACCCTTCTCCACAGAAATCTTCCAAATGGATGTGGAAGACACAGGACGTTCGAACTCATGAGGTTCAATACCAACAGGTCCTGCCCCACATCCCTCTATCTCTTCCCATCTTAGCTTAGACCCCTGAAACATGCTTGCAAAAGCATCAACTGCTTTATCTGACAAACCAAAAATTATCTCATTTAAAATACATACAGCAGTACAAGCCTGCCGCACCAACTGTCCAGAGCCGGTTCTATTGTACCAAAACTGCCAGCTTTCTTTCTTGTGTTCTTTCATCCGGATCTCAGAAACCAATTTCCGCAGGTGGCCCAGTGGAACATCAGTGACAATTGACAAGGATCCTTCACTTCTAGAATCTAGTCACAAGCAAAACCAGGAAGCCCATGTTAAGAATAGAGCAGAAAATGCATAAAAGAAACATGAAGCAAAAAAGAAACAAATCCAAGAAAAGCAATTGAATTGTAAAGCCAAAACAACCTGCCATTAAAGATAAACCTACAAGTCTAAGAATTCCAGCAAGAGCCTGATATAGTTTCTGACTGCCAATATGAACAAACCAAGGAGGCATACGTGGAAGCTCATAATCCTTCTGTAATTTCTCCGGCGGGCATGGTACTTTTTTGTTCTCAATACTAGGGAAATTCAAGTCTTCAGATGAAGCAGCACCTGTGATGGCCCAACTATTATTAGTAAAGCAACTGCCAGCTCTCATCTCAGTTATAGATTGAAGGTATCCTGTGGAGGATGTTCTTTCCAGAAGAAGTTTGTCAAGAGAACCAGCAAGCACTGAATTCTGACCCAAGCAGAGGGCAAAAATATCCAAGAATCTAGCAGTTGCAACCTAGACATTCCAAGACAAGATCAACATCAACGATTCAAAATACAGAAGAATAAATGGAATGAGAATCCTCTCTGACCTTATGTATGGGGGAAAAAAAAAAAGAAAAAGAAGAAAGAGAATATCCAGCATCAGTAAAATCTGAAGATGGGAAGTTAGACAAAACTCCCCCACCGTGCTTCTTTTTTGTTTCTAGTAAATGAATGCATTTACCAAAAAAATCAACAATCCTTTTAATATCAGACCTTTCATTTGTTATGGCTCACCCAAATGACTGATTGTCACTTTTGAATTTCATAATGGCAGTAGAATAACTCCAAAGTCAAATGCCAGTGACAAGCTGAACAAGTGAAAATTAACAATATGGTCTCATTATTACTTTTCTTTTTTTTAATCAACAACAGATGGACGACAAGACATCGGTTGCAAATAGCAAATGTCAGGATATGATGAACCAGAAAAGGAGAGTTAAGGACTGAAATTCCAAGCAAGTGGTTTACCAAACATCGTTAGAGTAACAGCAGCGAGAGACACTGCAAGAGTGGACTAAATATCACTCGATATTTTATCCATGTATTTATTTATATATAACAGAGGAATTATGATGCCTCAGAGACACAAATCCCTCAAAAGTGGAAATCTAGTGTTGAGGTGTTCTCAAATCTGACTAAAGTGGTGGCAAATGCTTTATGCAGACACCTTATTTTGCATGATCTCTCCATGCTTCTTTCAGTCAACTCCATCTACTATGCAGATTTAGATGGAAAGAAGATGATCAGTGTGCAAGGTCTAGATAGTTTAAAATTTCAGCCCACCTCCATTTCAGAAAGAGCATCATGGCTTTTCTAGAAAGTTCCGGTAGTTGGGAAATTGTAATGGAAGACCTTTGTTTAAAAAAGAGAAAATTGGGGGGGGGGGGGGAATGGGGGAGGACAAGGATGAAACATAAATGAAATCCTTATCATCGAGACATTACTTAGGAAGTGGCACATACAGGGGACTGAAGGAGGTGGTCTGCCACAAGTTGAGGACCAGAAAAATAAATTACTACTAGTAACTTCTGAACCTCTGATATCACAAGTGATTCCTCACTTCCCAGCACCACTTTTGGGAGCTTCTCAATTAGCCTGTTTGAAAGCAAATTTAAAGCCAATAAGATTAACCTTTTACAGACAACTTGCCTCAATTTGACTCCAAGGCCTTGTCACATTAAAGAAAAACAGAACATAAACCTTCTAAAGATCTCGGCAAAGTCATACTGTACATGATGTTTCCTGGTCGAGAACAAATATCCAAGGAAAACCCGTGCAGCTGCAGACACCTCTTCAGAGTTGTCACAAACCAAAACACACAAGCACTCCTGCATTGCTCATAATAGAACATATAATATATGTACAAACAAAATAAGCTATTAAATTCTGTGCATACTATGTGAACAAAACTAATTGAGTTTAATTATGAAAAACTTAAAACATAACAACTTATTCTCGCAAATTAAAGTTAAAAAATATCACACCTACAAGCAACTGAATCCTTTACTTTCACTAAAGATGAACACACAAATTTCTTAGCACCGACTATTTAAATGGAAGGATCAAATGTGCTATCCATGTGCAATTAAGGTCGTGACTGGATTTAAGATTTGTCAAGGGTAAAGGAAAATCTAAGGGGATTAAAAATTACTTCTCTTGTTTGGTTCTAATAGGAAATAGTGGGGAAAAAACATGGGATTTGATAAATGAATATCTATATAATTAATTTATAGATAAATGTCATCCATGTCCTTATATTTTCTGACTGAACTAAATAAGCACTTGTATTTGGAATTTTATATTTCCTTTTATTTTTTCCTTCCCTTTTCTTTTCCTTCTCCTTTCTCCTTCCTCTTCCCTTGCCAAATCCTTGATCCAAACACACCCAAGAAACAAATTAGCAGAGGAAAGCATTCTGGAGGATGGGTATACATTTATGACACATAACAAACAAGCTGCACCAACTATTGACGTATCAAAGCTATTAGTCATGTTATGATAGGTCAGGAGAAGATGATAAAGCAACGATCAGAAATAAGTTTGTGGTATCTAAAAATAAAATTGGTTAATACCAGAAAGAAACACCATTATACCAATAGCACAGTTGCGCGATTCAAGGAGATTTTTAGAAGGAAAAGAAGGCAATCCTTATTAAACTAGCCATAATCACGCGATAACTTCCATAGCAATACTTGTGCTTTGGAAATATAGAAACAACAAGACAATCTAATGAGATGGAGGATGTGTGCTTAAGTAGTAACTTGAATAAGATGAAGAAAGTGTTAGAAAGAAAATAAGTCAATACAAATTATAAGGTTGCCCTTTGCCTAGTAGCTTAAACTTTTAGATGAGATAGTGGTTAACTGTCTAACAAAAAGAATGAACTCACTAGCATATTTAAAGAAGATGTCCCATAATTCACGCTTCATAATATATTATTAACCATCAAAAGGGCCATTGCTTAGTTCCGCGATAAAACATTGGCTAACAAGCATGAGAACTTAGATACGAGTCTAGGGCAGCCAATGTGCAAACCTAACGAGGCATTAAGCTATATTCAATCTGACAGTCCCACAACCCAACATTGGCTAATCCTATGCTCCTAACCAAAAACATCAACTTAGTTGTCCACAAATTCAAACCAAACTTTAACATATTTAACATAACCAACCAAAATTTTAGGGAAAGTTGAAAATGTCACATATGATGTTATACTTAAACCAAACGAACAAGTTGGTTTTAAAAATATTAGCCATGCCAACAAAGAAGGTATTAGAACAAACTGATAAATGAATACAAATGCATCACCTTGATGATATTACAAGGTTTTTTTTCCTTAAAGATAACAATTTTCAATCTGTCCTTTTTTTCCCCCTTTTTTTTGTCTTCTATTGTCATTTTTTTTTTTTTTTTTGGTTTCGCACTCCATTCAATAAAAAATAAATTTCACGATCAATTCAATGAGAACCAAGAAAAGCAGCAAGTTCCGCAATCATAATTTATCTCAAGTTTTTTAGTTCAAACAGTCTACAACAACAATTGGCAAGTCTAAAAGAATGTTAACACTAATTCTCAACTTACCAATAGCATTAATCTGCTATCATTCAGTGTATTACTGCATTTTGATAACAGTCCTCGAATCGCAGCCAAAATTCCTTGTCTCACCTTTTTGGCTGGATGAACACAAAGCTAACAAGCCATGTGGATGACTATTAGAAATTGAAGAAAAATCATATCATCATATGAAAAGAAGTGTAACACAAATATAAAATAACTGCCATAAATTCAGTTGTAAAAACCCACATGTGGAAAAGTTGCAGACAATAGTTTATTCACATGCGCTGAAGTTTTAACAATCCAGTCTTTTGTACGGCTCACATACAAAGATCCTATCATGTTGCCCAAATTGACAGCCTCCATTTCTTTACAGCCACTGTTGGAGGTATCCATGCCTATTGCTTCACTTGGATTTTCTACTACTATTTCACTCTGACCTTGAGTTTTCGTAGGCAAGTGGCGGAGTTCCTCCAGAAATGATACTGCTGATTCATCCTTATGTGAAGGAACGCAAGCAATAACATCCATAGTCATACCAAGACCAGATAAATTAGCATCATCTTCAAGAACTATCATAAGGAACTCAGCCAAACCTCGAATTGCTTGATCAATGGCTTCCGCGCTTCCAGCAGCCCCACTAATCATTGTTTTTGAGACATACAAAACTTTGGCAAATTGACTGACAACACCTGGTAAAAAGAAAGCTAGTGCATCAGCAGTACCAACCTGCAATAATAAACACAAAAACAGCTTAGCTATTAATATTATGTCACTTTCTATACAAGAAGTAAACTACAAAATTTTGTATAGCCAAGTTACCAAAATGTATCACTTAGCTCAAATTACACAGATACAGGTTGATTGAGGCTCAATATTTGTGAGTTATTCTACCAATTTAAAAAAAAAAAAATGATTTGTGAGGAGTTATTCTATCAAGAAATGATATTACCTCACCAGAACAAAATTCTATTTTTGAAATTAAAATTTCTTCTCACCACTCAAGAAATACGTAGTTGAAATTTCTCCCAATTTTTGTCATTCAAGTATGAAATCCAACTCAAAAGGCTCAAGCCACTGGTAGGATATGGACACAGTTCGTTACAGTACATTGTACAGATAAGGGTACGCAGTACGGTATTGTATGCAGTACACAGGTGCAGTACGGTATTGTATGCAGTACACAGGTGCAGGCTTGAAAAATGCATTAAGGGGACATTGCCCGATTACAAAAATTATACAAAAGAAAGAAATCTTAGGTCAACATATTCTCAACAAAAAGTAAAAAGTTGACTAGATCTGACTTCGGTTGCGCTAAGTTTAAGGATGGTTCATTCATAGGTATCTATATATTATACATAAATATATGTAGTTTGATACAATGTCAATAGTAATTTAAAGAAACAAGCAAAATAATACATAATTCTCATTAATCATAATTTCAATAGATAGTCAAAATTCTAAAATTCCAAATATTTAAGAAAAATAAGATAAAACCAATTCAACATTCCAATAAGTAAATAAACTATTCCATTCCCTCATCTCTTTCCCTTTCATTTCTATACGATTAGATTTTCTATTGGGATCATCATATTTCATAATCTGAATCACAAATGAATTGCAATTTGCATCACAAGATTCGGATCACCTTAGCAACAAGTATGCGAAGCGTCAAAAAGGCTTCTACACGAAGCTTTGCACTACCCCGGTGTCCTCGCGCAGCCTCAGCGTCTGCATCCTTCTCACAGAAACCCAGATTGTGCAAAAGAAAATTAAATTCAAAGGTACAATGAGGAAATATCGTGTACAAAAATGTAAGTACTTCTCAATAAAGCTCCAAAGTAAAAACATAAATTACTTTATGGAGAAGTGATAGCCAGTGCCCAACAGCAACAGAGGCAGTTTGAGAATGGAGAAATGCAAGCAGGCACTCATCTGTTCCTGAACCATAATTTCGACGTACACTAATTGGAGATTGCAAATCTCCTCTTGCTAAAAGTGTAGGCCACCCGTTAATTTGTTTACACGAACAATACTTGTTGGAGCACAAATGCAAACCGAGAAGCAGTGTCCTGAAACATCTGATTACTCCCTCACGGAACTCTTCTGAAGCCTCAGATGGAGAAAGCATTGCCCCATATGCCAATTTCTTCAACACTACAACCATCTATGAAGCCACACATAATCATCAGTTTGAAAAAAATCTCCAACGGATCACCTAAGAATTCCTGTAATAGTCTCCATGAACACTCAAAAACCAACACACAAATTAAGACTTTATCTATACTTTTATCACATTACCATCTGAAAAGGGCTAAACTAAGAGTGACAACAACATATTTTGGTCTCATATAAGTATCTGCAGCCCTATGTGTTACAAATAAAGAAGTACAAATGACCCGATTGACTCGAGAACAGACCACAGCGATTCAGTTCTTCGATCAGGGTGATGATTCTCGAGTTGGAACTGATATGCATATATAGTATCCACTCAAAAACCTATATATACTGCGTTGTATATAAAGGATATCATTGCATTTAGCAATATGTTCATAAGCTCAAATATATAGAGTGCTTGGAGTGAGTTCATAATCGACGTGGGACTGGAGTTTGAAAGAGAAACAAAAGTGTTCAAAAAAGTGTAGTAGTAAAGTAAATGGTTGAGTTGTGAAACTTGGCCCACATCTGTTAGGAGCATAATTTAAACTCTTCACCTCACCTAAAATTATTGAACTTCACAGCTAAGCAAGTCCAAGTATTTGGGTCGTCATCTCACTAGGTTAGTCTCTCCTAACGTGGAACAGCTCCTTTTTGAGTGGGTCACACGTATTAAATGTTTAGTACAATTAATTTTTTTTAATAACTAACAGATTACATCTGAGCCAAACCAATTTTTTCGGTTTGGTTCGGTTCAATTCCATGGGACTTACAGTTTGGGGGGCTGGGTTGAAATTTTTGGAACCAACCTACAAGGTTGTTACAATTTACCATCATGTGATCACAAAGATAATCAAGAAAAAGGTAACAGCAAACTCCAGGCAGGCAACTTTGAAACTTAAATAATGAAGAAATTCAATTTTTCCTACATATCTCCATCTGCATCATTCTTAATTCAGACATGTCTTTTTTATTCATTCATTTATTTATTTTAGCAACACAAAACATTTATCACAACACAAAAGGCCTTTAAATTACATTACCTGATCCACAGATCCTAAATGGCACTTCTTCAGAAGTTCCTCCAAACATTGAAGCACTCCTTCAGCTACAATATCACTGACCTTGTGTGGCATTTTTGGGAAATCAACCATCATAGATTTCTCAACCTCTGGTGGAGATCTGCATTTGACCGCAGCATCCAAAAGAAGCAGCAATGGAAACAATGTATAGCTGAAAATAATATATAAACAAACCCACATGTGAAATAATCACACAGAGAGAGAAAGAGAGAGAGGGAAGGAGAGAGGAACCAAATCCAAAGCTTTCTGGTTCCACAAGAAGAAATTTGTGTTGTTGGGATACATAATATTTCTATTGCTATAAAGTAGGAAAATACAGGCTCTTTCTTTTTTTTTTTTTTAATTGTTTCCAGTATTTATTCTTATAGAATCAATTTCTGGTTGCTTGACTTCAGGAAATAGGTAAAGAAGATTTCTATGCATACTCTGTTCAATTTCAACTTTGTTCCTCACTTCTCTTATGACATGCTATAAAATTTTCTGCCAACATTTTATTAGCTCAAATGGCACCCACCACTATCCCTAGCAGAGCTGTAACAATATGGTAGCAGTAATACAACAGCATAGTAACGCCATTACTTTGATGAAATTCTTAGTGGCAGAAGCAACAGAATAATTAAGCCCATGCATTCCATTGGCTCCACTCAGTTCCATCCACAACAAACAGTTATTCAGTCCCTTATTCTCCATCTAAAGTGAAAGCATGACAGGATACAACATCATTCATTGCATATTTCTAGCTCTAACTATGTGACTAGTTTGATCCCAAATCTAGTAATTACCGAATCTCTTGCCAACTTCTCTTCACAAACCCGGGGGGGGGGGG
>JAVXUM010000037.1:28905555-28916897 GCA_035590655.1 Pouteria glomerata
AAACAAAATAAAAATGTATATTAAAATTAACAAATAGTTTGAAATAAAAAAAAATCAAATTGATTAGATAAGTTTGAAATATAATTAATATATATTCTAAAGTAAGTTTTAATTTTTAAGTTCGGGTTAGATCGAGATTAGGCAAAACCCTAAGAATATATAATTGTTAACTCCAGAACTTTTAGAAATTTATCAAAATACATATAAGTTAACTCAAATACAATGAGTCATAAAAAAAAAAAAAAAAAAAGAAAATGAAAGAGAAAGGTACAACTAAGACTGGAACGAAAGAGAAAAAAAAAAAATACATTCTTTTAGTATTATAAATATAAATAGACCGAACAATTGAGGTTTGTAAAAAAAGAAGAGGATAAAAGAAAGATTACTAAAATAATGATTAAAAATTTTTTGAAAATTTTTGTTTTAGTTGGGAAGCCAAAATTAAAGAGTTTGGATTTAAATTTCTGAAGTTTATTTATTTTGAATTTCAAAAATTATATTTATGAAAATAAGATTATTTTTAATTTTTCCTATTTCTATAGAATATTATTATTTGAAAAAAAAAATAAAAATTGAGCTAAGTGGGTCAGAAAACTCTACACCAAATGACGTAGAAGAAAACCTCACCAAAACCCTCGCGGAGTCGCGGGTGCCAGGTAGGATTTTCTCGCATCACACTTGGGTGCCAAAATGGCGCAGCCAAAGCGTGAGTCTGATTCCGATGATGTACCGACGACGGAAACTCACAGGACGGTCTTCATCGACACCAATCTCGACACTCATCTCGCCATGATCGTCTCCGACGCTGATTCTGTTCTGGACCTCAAAAGTATCAACTCTCTCTCTCCCCCTCTCTCTCTCTCTCTATGCAGACATACTTGATTATTTCTTTGTATGCATATAATCTGGTACTTTGGTTCATTAATTGGAAATCATGCAACTTTTCGTTGTTGATTTTTTTATTGTTTTGTAATAATTTCCTGTCGTTGTGCCCTTTTGATCGGCTGAACGGGAGCTTATTGTTATGAATATGAAATCTAGAAAGTTACTCCTTAGAAAATGCTGAGCAAACACTGCTTTAGGAGTTAAACTACCTGCAGCAGAAGTTATATGCTTGAATGGAACAACTTTTGATGGTGGTTAATGATGGAACAAGTTTTGAACATGAGAATCGTGTTAGGAATGGAAATGCAGGTTTTTACACGAAGCTATTCACTGAAAGGGAGCGCTGAAACCCTTGATTGGATAGAATGGTTCTTTCTTATGTTTCGAGCTATGACAAGGTGGTCTTGAGAGTGTTTTTTCTGAAGTGGAAGAATGGTTAGCTCTTAAATCACTAAATGGGGATAAAGTGCTGGGCTCACGTAGCATGATTATGGCTTTTTTTTTTTTGGTAATGCAGATTTTTGAGGAATAGTGGTGAATTTGGAAAAAGCTTAAATGCTTCTTTCATTGCTCTAATTCCAAATAAAAGGGGTGCAAAGGATATAAGGAATTTTTAGACGGATCAGTTTAGTTGAGAACCTCCATAAATTGCTAAACTACCAGTATTGAGACTCAAAAAGGTTCTAGTGGCCCTCAAATCTGAATTGTGGAATGCTTTTGTGAAAGGAGGCAGATTTCAGATGTAGTTTGGTAGCTGCTGAAGTGGTAGATCCGATGCTCAGTCAGAAGTGGTGTTCCAGGATTATTATGCAGGTAGAATATTGAGAAAACTTATGATCATGTCAATTGGGATTTTTTAATGTATCCAATGGAGAGGATGGACTTTAAGGGTAAATGGTGAAAATAAATTTTATGATGCATTTCAACTGTTAGATTCTACACTCTTGTGAATGGAAGTCATGTGTTTCTTGCTTGGGTAATTACATTTTATTCCCTTGGAGTTTGACCCAAAAATATTTTATCCCCTCTGGTATAAAAGTAAACACATGGCTCTCTTTTGATTTGGATTAAAGTGCAAAATTGACGGAATACGTTAAATTTAACTAGACTTGTACGTTACATGTCATGGAGGCTCGTATGTGATTGCAGAAAAGACTTTGAGGAAAATAGATGCAAATTCACCTACAGATATTGTATGGTCTTTTTAACAAATGAAAAAAATATTTTATTTCAATATAAAATGGGTAAAAATGTACTTTTATTTATCTATTTTGTGATTTTTTTTTCTAGAACCAATTTTGACTTGTGAGCCACAAATTCAATTAAATTTAACAGATTTTGTCGCTTTTTCACTTTAATCCAAATCATGAAAGTGTTATTTATTGACTTTTAAACTATAAAGCGGTTGTGTTTTTTTGGCTAAATCCCATGGGGTAGTGTAATTACGTTTTTTTTTTTTTTTAAATTCATCTAGAGACCTTCGTTATAAGGCTTTCCCTTTATCTAATAAGGGGATAGATTAAGGGAAAGATTTCTATTTTGAACTGAAGCTAAGACAGAGTGGCACTCTTCGAGGGAAAGCCCTAAATCTGTCTTCCTCATGTGAGCTTTCTTCCCTACTGCCCTTTCTTTTCTAAGCTACCCAATTCAGAATATGAACTGTAAAAGAAAAGGCAGCCGAGTGTGCTGGTCCAAATGGTGCCTTGGCATTCCAAGTCAAATACTAGTGAGGTAGATAACCTCATGTCATTCGTGAAAATAGTAAGGACCTTGCCTACAGGCTCATTGGGACACTCAAGTATGAAGGAATTCTCCACTTAATTAAGGAATGGCACCGCCAAGCCGAACACAAAAGAGATATGGGCTGCGAGTAAGGGAGGACTGTGAAGCTAGGGAGATCTTCTTTCACCATTATTGTATCTATTGGTGATGAAAGCTTTAAGTAAGCTTGTTGATAGAGTAGTTCAGGAAGGATTTATTGAAATTTTGTGTTGGGGAATGATTTTATCACGCAAGTAGAGGTTTCAAATCACTAATTTGCGGATGATTCTGTGCTGTTTTGTGGAATTGATCTTTTGCAGGTGGGTCATTTGAAGTGTGTTATGTTTTGTTTTGAAGCACTATCTGAATTGAAAGTAAACATAGTTATGTTGGAGTTGATCTTGGTGAAAATGTGTGTAATATGGAGGAGTTGGCTTTTGTAATGGGGTTTAAGATAAATCCCTTCCATATTTATAACTAGGGCTTACATTGGATTCTTCATTTGAGGCAAAGACTGTTTGGGATGATATTATTAAAAAGTTCAAAAAAGACGTTCTAGGTGAAAGAAAATCAATTTGTTAGAAGGTGCAAAAATTACTCTCAGACTTTCTCTAATATGGCAACATGCTTTGTCTCTATTCCTATTACCAAGGCTGGTGGAAGAATGCTAGACAAGATTCATAATGATTTCTTGTGAGGGATTGTGGATGATTTTAAGTATCATTTGGTAAATTGGAAAACAGTGTGTTGGCCAACTAGGGAGGGAGGTGTGGGAGTTTGAAGCCTTCAAAATTTTAATTAAGCTTTACTAGAGGTGGCAAAGACAATCCATACCCATCAACCCATTTAATTAAGCCCATGATAAATGGGTTTGGGTCCTGTTATTTTATTAATTAGGTTATTATTGGGTAAATTATAAAATACCCATTTATAAATGAGTGCAATTGGGTTGTTAAACGGGACCCATTAAAACACCTGTTAATTATACTTAAAATATAATGCATTAAAAATGAAAACAATGTTAAAATTAACAAAATATTAATAGCAAAAAGAAAAAAAAAAAACGAGACAAATTTTATTTTTGTTTACGTTTTTCTACAAAAAGATTTAATAAACATGTTTTTATTTTTAATTTTCAAAAATCTATTAAACATAAAAAGAAAAATATCAAACATATAAATGTTATCAAACGGTACCTTTATAAATAAAAGTAAGATTATATATTTGAGAAAGTAAAAGAAATTATATTTGATTAACTAGTTTTTTAACTTTTGTTAATTTGGTACTTTTAACCTTCATAATTTAAAAAAAAAAATTAAAATGTAAAAAATAATTTTGACGATTTTAAAAAAAGTTAAAAAAATTGAATAATTAGAAAATTAGGGGTTGTGGTAGCAAGGGAGAGAAAGAACTAGCGAGCAAAATATTGCAACACAAGAACATAGTCGAACGATATTAACATCTTAAATATATTGTAATTTTTCCATCTAAGCATTAATGTTGTTTTCTTGTCAATGCACAGTAAATCTGTAACTTCCTATCTACCTCAGTCAAACGTATTATTATCGACACTGTTAACAATATAAAAATTATAACTATATATAATTATATATATTTCAATTTTTTTCTCTAATGATGGATTAATCAAAATAATAATGATATAATTATATATAGAGTATGTTTGAAATTGTATAAATTTGTAAAAATTAGTATAACGTACTTTGTGCATTGAGTAAAAATTTTAATTTTTACAGTTTCGTAATTCGTATTTGTAGAGGTTTATAAAATTTTGTATTTTTTTAACATCAAACGGTACCATATATTTACACATTAATTGAAATAAATTTTTAATTTTTTTCAAAAAAATAAATTAGGTCATAAGTAAATAAGTTGGATACGGGTTCATAAGTTTGTACTAACCCATATTTAACCCACCCATATCTAACTTGCTTTTTAAATGGGGCGGTTTGAGTTACACCCATGTAACCTTCAACCCGCTTAAACCGATCACCAACCCACCCATTTTACCATACCTAATTGTTACTTAAATTTTTGATACCAAATATGATAATAGATTAAGGCAGAAATGAAATATGTTCCACTTCCACCTACCAAATATATCATAAGAAGTTGACCGTTATAATTAGACTTATAAAAATTAAAATGAGATTTGATGTAAACTGTAAAAAAACATTAAGTGTAATTTACCATTCGTATGCTTTCAAATGATTGCAGAGGCTTTATTGTGTATCAATATTTAATTGCCACGAAGGCACATATTTATTGTTACAATTTATTTACCTTATTGCATGTAATTATCGTTCGTGTTACCAAGGACATAAATATATTGCTATGATATTATTTAATATTATATATTACAAGTTGATAGGATGAACCTGAGCTCAACCGGGAACCGAACTACTACTCGACCCGACTTGCCGAGTGGGAGGATGACTCGGGAACCTTCCCATCCTGATCTGCTATTTGGGTGAGGAGTAACCGCTCAGGATGTGCAGACCGGGAATTTGTCCCGATCGAGGGATTGCCGATCGGTTTGTTCTCGATCGACCATATAACTAGAGGAGCCCTGATCGAGGCTGCGGATTATGACAAAAGTGCTCACGTCACGGTCACGCGTATGGCTATCCTCTGACATATCCCGTTATTCTCGCTTGCAAAGGTGTTACTTGCCCACTAACAATTTTGATAACTAATTGAGTGATATCAATATTCAAAACTAAAGGGACAGATGGAACAATCTGATTGGATGCTAAATATGATCCAGTGGTACTCCCATCTACGACGAAAATGCAGGGTCAACAAAACATATATATTCAGAATAACCTCCGGTGCCAAGGTACGATACACACTGAATTTTACCTAGCCGTTACTCTGCCGAAATGATCTTGGGTTTTCTTTGCTAACTTAAGCATCGGAGGCTCTTTGGCAGGCACCACACCGGTATTAAGGCAGCAGTTCGTGAAGACCCGAATCGGATTTGGATCACCCAGTGTTCGTTTGGATTTACTGTGTTATCAGTACCTTTAAAAATAATGTGACTGAGAATGCTCATTGCTATTCCAATGCAAAGCTATTCCAAAGAGGTGGAGCATATACTCATTTCCAAGTATTAATTTCATTTCTTGGAACAAAACTGCAACAATATGTGCTTATTTTCAAGTTTTTATATATTAACTGTTTGGATTTTCATATTTTACATAATATAAATAATATTAATAAAATTTTATATACAAATAGCATTTTTCAAAACTTAAGGGTCAGCCATTAATTAGGACATGTTTAACAAAATTTTCAATTTTCAATTTTTACTTTTTGTTTTCAACTTTTTGAAAACTAAATATTAAAACTTATTTGGTAAATTTATTTTCAATTTAAAATAATAAAAATTATTTTCAAAATTTTTAAAAATTATGAAAACATGATAAAAATGCTTTCTTATGTTTTATCTTTTTCTATAACCACCACCATTATTATCTGTAGTCACAATCATCGACCGTTTCCAACTGTTAACCGTCACTAACTGCTATTACTACTATTACTGACTACTGTCAATTTCACCAATTACCATTTACCTCCACTACTGTCACTATTATCACTTATCACCACCAATCTTCATCGATTGACCAGCATCCACTTATAATCACCGTCGGCCAGCTACCACCTCTAACTATTATCATTGTCGACCGACAACCACCTACTCTTGATTATTACCAGTCGCCCAACACCACCTCCAACAACCACTAACGTCGATCAACTATCATTACTTCCAACTATACTTCTATTATTCGATCGCCACCAACAGCCGCCAACTACCCTCCCAATATTATAACTATCAATCAATAATTATTATTAACAAAAGCATTTTTTATTTTTTATTTTTTTTACTATGAAAATAAAAATTAAAAAATAATAATTTTATCAAACAGACCCCTATAGTTTCGTCCTTAGCTGCAAATGAAGATTATGAATAAAAATTTTGGAGATATTCCCCTTTTCCCATAAAAAAAAAAAAAAAAAAAAAAATTCAGCTTGATTTTAATAGGAGGCTAGCTAATTCATGCCTTCCGTTTTCCAATTGGGAAAATAATTATGTCACCCTTGAGGAGTGGAGTGTATGGTCAACTACTTCTAGGGTTTCCTTGAAGCTTAAAAAAAAAAAATATCTAATTTAACGAGGTCGGAAAATTTAATTAATGAAGTTGAATTTTGCATAACAGGAAGGTATTGCTGCATGCTGCCGACGACCAATCGTGAATGGTCTAATATATATATATATATATCGATAATGAGCACAGTGATAATGGCATGGATTATGGCACAACACATCGTCATTATGAGCTCTACAAATGGCCTGAAAATTCATAAAAGGAATCTCAGGACTTCCTCTGTCACCAGTCGGCCAATGGGCGAAGTTAAGGAGGCCACTAGTGGTCGTGGCTTCCAAGTTTTAAAAAATCTTATTTGAATACATAAATTTTTAATTAAAAAAAATTTATACTATAATTCGGTCTCTTTAAAATTTTAAAAAGTGATTGATGTTGATCAGGAAAATGTCATTAACATATAAATTGTTTTAATAAAAAAAATTATTCAAAAATTTAAATTATGAACCAGTGATCCTAAAGTTTAATTATTTTTTTCTTAATTATTATATATAATCTAAAAATTAAAAAGTCAATTGATTATATTATATTATATATATATATACTAGTAAGGCACGAACCGAAGCTAGCAATTCATGATACATATACAAATGTCTCGTCAACTGGTTGAATTTGTAATATAGATTAATTTATTTTTTATTTATTAAATATAATTTACAATTTTAATTATAATTTTTTTTTGATCCGGACTTAAAATCCTAGTTTTTCCCCCGAGTGTGCCAACGCACAATTTTTGTTAACATATATATATATATATATTAAAAAGGAATGAAATATTATAGAGATAGGACGAAGGCAAACATGAATTATTTAATAAAAAGTCACAGAGATAGATAATACATGAAACGAACTTACGGCACAAGGGGATGCAGGTCAAAATTTCCCTTCTGGGTTGGCATTTGGTAGAGAGACACTTCGAGAAAAAAAAAAACGTAGTTGAACAACGACGAAAAGTAGAGGGTTAGTAGAGACATTAAAAGTTAATAAACAAATAAGTCATAGACCTAAATCGAGAAGGTGGTTTAGCGATGGGGCCTGCGGTAATTAATGACGAAGAAAGAAAAGATTACAAAGTCCCAACTCGATCTTTTTTGACTCACCGAATGCTTTCCGTCAATCAATCTAATCTCTGCTCAATTTGGACACAAAATCTCAACACATATATCTTGGCACAATTTTCACTTTCGGACTTTCCGTGCAAATGGCTGATGTACCTTTCTGTACCAACAAATAATGCTATAAAATCACACACTACTGCATGCGAATCCCCGCCCCCCTCCCTCTTTCCTTGAATGGCCATCAAATGCCTCTTTAATTTACAACTTACAAACATCATGAGAATGGCCTTAAATTTACTACCATAGATGATGAATTCAGCACTTAAAATAAACTCAAGTGTTTATGATCAAAAATTTAAAGAGCTATTATTTTATATTTTATTTATATGTAGTACGCTACGCAGTACAATTTATTCAAATTCAGACCAAATCGAGTACCAATTTCTTAAACCTCCAGCAAAGTGAATTACATGAATCTCCATCTCATGACTTGCCTATTCCGATACCCTCTTTTACCAAGGAAACTATCCATTCCTCAAAAGGTTTTGGTAGGAAAAAAAATAGGTATGCGTATAAAAGCCATCGAGTTGCCGTAGCTCGCTTTCTCTCTTTCCCTTTTCATATTCACTTCCCTTCTCATCACTTGTACTTTATAGGACAGAGATGGTAAAAACCTTCAAGGACAGAGATGGTAAAAACTTTTAAGGTTGGGGTTAAATCTTTTTTTCTTTTTTTATTTTCCAAAAATCTCTCCAATAACAACATTAATATATCTCTCTCTATAAATTATACTTAAGACCCTCATAATTTATTACAAATACTTTCTCCCCCATCCCTTTAAATTTGTTGCAAGAAAACGTCATTCATTCACTGTGCGAACACATGTTCTTTCGGTAACTTTTATTTAACAATAATTAACTTAATATACAAAATAAAACAAGTTAAAGTACATATCTTGAAATAAAATTAATGATAATTATAAGGATACTTTATATTTGGAATATGAAATTGTAGAGAGAGAGAAAAAATAAAAAAAAATAAATGGTGAAAATTCAAAATGAAGTGACAAAAGTCAAATTTATTTCATTTTTTTTTATTTGAGCTAGAAAATAAGAATAAAATTAACAGCTGATTAACAAAAAAGTTTAACTTGGCGAAGTAAACAAAAATTACACAATTTAGTAATTTTATTTCCTACCACAAATTCATGTACCACGCATGGTGTAAGTGCAATTTACTCCATTTCTTTCTAGTATCATCTCCATTTCCCAGTTAAAACTATCCTAGGTAGAACCCAAGTTACTGGGATCAAGTGTAATATTGTTGGTAAGACCAGATAGATGTGATCAAGGCAACAGTCCAAGCACGAATATTTGGACAATTGCACCCTTTCAATCAATCACATGTTAAAGAAATCTCCAAGTGGATTTCTCATGGATATAATGCACAGTTAACCACCGCTGATCTGTTTACATATAAATAAATCCCAGTAAGCTCCCATTCCACTTTATTCCCCTGTACATGTCTTCATTTTCCACCTACAACTATGAACATGCAAGAAATTGAAATGGGTTTTCCAATCCCTATCGCAGCACACAAGCAATTCGAAAAACAGTTCGACTAAAGAAAAGACAATGCAACCTGCATAAAATTAATGCACCAGAACAAGGGCACACAACGAAGCAAATGAGCATCACTATTACGTCCAGGAAGGGTTGTGTTTTACCACAATTTTTCTGATTTTTCCCACAGATTACGACTTAACCATTCATAAATTCTAGTGTGTGATAGAAGGGAAACAAACAAGTTCATTTTCATAAGCTCGGAAGCATAATTTAGAGACTACCACCACCCCTCAGTGCAAGCACAAGATGAAGTACAGAGCCACCCTCGATATTATAATCTTTAGCTGTTTTGTCATCTCCCAGCTGCTTTCCAGCATAAATGAGCCTGCAGATAGCGGACATTAGAAGTTGAAAACTCAATGCTCTTGCAGAATAACCACACAGTCACTGTTGCAATTGACAGATTGGGAGCAGCAAATTCCACGTGCTCAATGGTAAAGCCAAAATTATGCAAGCAGAGGAAGAATCAACCCAGTCCATGCGAAATCAAATTGTTCAACCAAAATGAAGGCCATTCAATGAAAAAATCACAGAACAAAAATGCCGCCATTAACACTGCCCAGGAGCATGTGAGAGAGAAATCCCATGCAGAATGTACACATCTTTTCAGCTTATAATTTTATCGTATAATAGTATACACAGCACGAAGGTGGAACTTAAGAATTCTGATAAGAAAAATATTCTAGCAGGCGTTGTCAAAGAAAAAAGAATAACGGTTAATTACACTTTAAACCAAATCTCATTTTACTCTTTCTACTTTCAATTGTAAAGTCATCCCCTTGCATGTTTAGTTTCCAGATGACCCTTTCATGTCTACAACTCAATTTATCGAATTACTATAGGAATGAACCTGCTATCACAAAAAGATTTTTCTTTACACATATGGCATAAATATTTTTTGATTTTTTTGGGGATAAATTACGGTACGCACTCTTATACAAAAAGATTTTTCCTTTTCTTTTTTTGGATAAATTACACTGTGCACTCTTAAACTTTATATCGAATCTCACTTTGACCCCTCCGTTTTATCAAACACATTGTTTGTCCAAAGTTTACACATATAACAGATAATGAATATACCAATTAAAAAAGAAAAAAAGACAAGCATAAAAATAGTTCAGAAATTTAAATGAAAGAACACAAGTCATTTCATGATCCAGCTGCATGGCTAATTCACTAGGTGCAGCATGGGGCATAAAAACTGAGCATCACTGACCCAGAAAAAAAAAAAATCAATTAAGTTTATGTCATAATACAAACCTTTGCTGCACCGGAGGAATTCCTTCCTTCTCCTCAACCCTTTCCTTGATCCGGTCAATGGTATCAGTTGGTTCAATATCAATTTCAATTTCTTTTCCAGTGAGAGTCTTCACCTTAATCATGGTGCCTCCCCTAAGCCTCAAAACCAGATGAAGTGTTGACTCCTTCTGGATGTTGTAGTCTGCAAGAGTTCGTCCATCTTCCAATTGTTTGCCTGCAAAAATCAATCTCTGCTGATCTGGTGGAATACCTTCCTTATCCTGGTAAGCACACACAACTTTAGTCTCTAGCTAAACATTAAGAGAGAAACTCCCTGTCCCTTACCACAAAGAACCTGTAGCAGGGAAGTAAGAAGAGAGGCAATGTGGGGAGTCCAACCAAATAGTTTGAAACCATAGACACTGTTGTACTGGTTGCAATTACAAGAATGTAAAACCAAAGCTAACAGACAAACTTACATTAGCTAGCACAAACCTTCCATTGCTATAACTTTGTAGCAAAACATTAAAAGCAACTTTTTTTTGTGGTTTTTTTTTTGTTTGGGGGGGGGGGGGGGGGGGGGTGGGCAC
>JAVXUM010000037.1:28978890-28989255 GCA_035590655.1 Pouteria glomerata
TGTTGGATGGATACAATGGTTAACTTAAGACAGATGAGTTATGTTATTGGAATAGATGGAAGAAGTAACTCGAGTTGAGGATAAATTAAGGAATAACCTCAAGTCCCACATTCCAATAAACAAAAGTTTATGTCGTGTGTGGTAATGCACATGCTACAGCATTTACGTTGTAGCAACATGTAAAAGGAAGCATCTGATTAAAAATGAAAATACTCAAGTATAAACACGGGGGAGAGATTGATTTGAGAAGTGAGTCTTATTTGTAATGCAAATCAATAAAGAATGATACAATTGTCTTGACCTCAACTAAAAACAGTACTGCTAATAGAATATTTGAGGCAATTGTATTATGTAGGGACTCAATTTCATAATTCATTGGTACAGATGTTTGTTGAGCCAAGATAAGTATCATAAATGCATTTTCTACTATAATTTAGTGCCTAATTTGTGGATTATCGGACCTGAGGTGGATGATCTAATCGTTTGGGTAATGTTGAGTGTCAGCTAGAGTAGGATTGCCAGAGGCCGGTGAGGTGAGGATCAAGATGGTCTAAAGCAAGAGGAAGAATGAGCACTGAGGGAAGATGGTTCTGACGATGATGAGATAAATAGATATATATATATATATAGGCTAGGAAAAGTACTTTAGAGCATGGGATAAGCTGTCACATCCGCTTAACTGGGGATCTGGCCCTACATTGGTGCGGCCTATATGGCAAGGATGAGTCCAATGATCTCTCTCTAGATTGGTCGAGGGGTCTTGATAGATTCCTTTATTCTAGCCACCAAACTGTTGAACCATGATAATCCCACAAGTGAGTAAAGGAGGTTCCCCATTGGGGATGATTCCCGAGCCTTGCTCCAGGCCCACAGAAAATCCTGCAGTGTCCCAGTAGGGACTTGCCGCTGCTGGGTCTACCCTCAGGGGATACCTCACAGGAGGTGTCCTCTGGATGTGTTCTTCACGTCGATGTGGCACTGATCACATCAACATGGCCTAGGTACCCACATAATTCAATTTTGAATTTGAATCTACTTCATATTTACTTCATTAACATTTGAAATTTTATGCCTTTTACCAGGTTCGACACAGGCTACCATAATATACTATGCAGTTGAAATTCAGGACCCTGAGTCAATCAACTTAAATGCTTCACTCACTGCTTGCTTATTTTTCCATTTTTGTTGCAGGAAGGTCTATGCATTAAGTGTTGTGGGTGTAATCCCAGATGAATTGTGGACTTTGACTTTCCTCACCCATTTGTATGTTTCTTCATTGATATTTTAGTTTAATAAATTTGTTGTTTTCCTTCTACCATTTTCTTTTCTCGTGTAAATAGTTTCAAACTGCGACCTTTCAAATTATGACACAGAAGCTTGCCAAATTAAAATATGTGCTATGTATGGTTCGATAGTCTTCCTTAATAGGTTCTTTAAAATTTTACATCTTTAACAATGATGAGTTTCTTTTGTGTATTGCAGGAACTTGGACCAAAATTACTTGACAGGTACCCTGTCTGCATCCGTTGCCAATCTAACTCGCATGCAGTACCTGTAAGCTGAGCTTACTTTTTATTAGAATTTTTCTGTGTAGCTACACTCCTCTAAAGTTCTGACACCTTATTTAATAATTTTAGGTCCTTGGGAATTAATGCATTATCTGGAGAGCTTCCAAAGGAACTTGGAAAACTTACTGATTTAAGATTACTGTATGTTGTTCTTAACTTCATATGTTTTTAAGAGGTAGCTTGATGTTTTGATTTTTAATTGATTGCAAGGCAACTTAATACCCATTCATTGGCATATGTGATATACCCAAATATTTAATATATTTTCATACATACATATATGCAATATTTGTATGAAAAACTATGTTTTGCAAACAACAATTTTATTACTAAATTGTTGTCTTTTTGATCCAAGTGTTCTGCTGTAGTGGTTTTCAGGACCTCTTATAAACAGTGGGCACATTCATTCAAATAATTCGAAGGCATACCTATTTCGTGCATATGTTCACCTATTTGAATTATTTTAATGTTGTTGACTTGCTAATTTTCCAGGGCCCTTGGTACAAATAATTTCTCGGGTCCTCTGCCATCAGAACTTGGGAATTTAACAAAATTAGAACAAATGTAAGTGCTCACTTTTATTTCATTATCGAAAAAAATGCTACTTGTCCATCCAAATAAAATTGGGAAATGGCAACCTAGAATGCCCGTCGTCATTGTGTATGCACTAGATTCTGGTAGGAAGGAACCCTTGTATTGCTGTAATCGAGTTTTGATAGGTATTTTCATCATAAAACTGAAGATAAACCCAATGTGCACACTGCTCAAATGTGGAGGCTCACCACGTACTTTGCCCCCATTCTGCTTGCTACTTGTTATAACGGTCCCCTTCTTAATTATCAAACAAACCAAACTAAATCAAACCAAACCTTTTTCTCACTAGGTAGGGTCGGCTATACGGATTTGACGATGCCAATTAAATCTGTTTAGGACCATGTCTTCTGTTAAATCCATGTAGGTAAGGTTATGTTTAATAATTTATTTTCAACTGCTCTTGAGTCTCCCTCTCCTTCTCTTACTTCTGGCAATCTCTATACTTTCACATCTTTTAACAGGTGTTTCGGTTGGACGCCTTCTAACATGGCCGAACCATCTTAATTGATTTTCTCTCATTTTATCTGCAATTGATGCTATTCCTACTTTACCTCTAATCTTCTCGTTCCTAATCCTATATCTCCTTGTGATTCTGTACATCTATTTTAGCATTCTCATCTTTGCAACTGTCATCTTTGCAACTGTCATCTTCTGGACATGATTATGCTTTAATGCTCAACACTCTGATCCATATAATAAAGCTGATCTTACCACCATCTTATAATACTTTCCTTTAACCTTGAAGGGGATTTTCCGATCACACAAGACCCTTGAAGCACTCCTCCATTTGGTTCACCTGGCTTGAATCCTTTGACTTACATTAGTATTAATCTCTCCATCCTATTGTACCATAGATCCAAGGTATCTAAAGTTTTCTTTCTCTACAATTTTTTGAGTGTCCAAACTTACTTCTATGCTACCAGTTATCCTACTTTGACTAAGCTTACATTCCATATATTTCGTCTTGCATCGACTTAACCTCAACTCTTTTGTCTCTAACGTTTCTCGCTACAATTCTAGCTTAGCATTCACTCATTCTCTTATCTCATTTACTAAAACAATGTTATTTGCAAATAACATATATCACGGCACCTTATCTTGAATATGTTTAGTAATCTTATCCATAATTAGAGCAAACAAGTACGGGCTTAACGCAGAACCTTGGTTTAGACCAAACGTGATAGGAAACTCCTTAGTCTCTCCGCCAGCCGTCTGTATAGATGTCCCGACTCCATAATACATGTCTTTTATCGCCACAATATATGCGACACACTCCTTTCTTTTGCAATACTTTCTATAGAATCTCCCTAGGAACTGTATCATAGGTTTTATCCAAATCAATGAACACCATATTGTTCCATTAAATCTTTTTGACCTTCTCTATATTGTTCCATTAAACTTCTCAGGAGAAAGATAGCCTCCAAGGTTAATCTTCCAGGCATGAAACCAAATTGATTATCTGAATCGTTTGTTATCCTTCTTAATCTTCTCTCAATAACTCTCCCCCATAATTTCATCGTATGGCTCATTAATTTAATCCCTCTATAGTTTGCACAGTTTTGAATATTTCCTTTGTTCTTGTGTATGGGTATAAGAATACTTTTCTTCTATGCATCAAGCATCTTCTTGCTCTTTAGCACTACATTAAAAAGATTTGTCAACCAACTTATATCATCCTTCTCCAAGCACCTTCAAACCATAATAGGGATACCATCTGGCCCAATTTCTTTCCCATTTTTGATTCTTTTCAACACTTCTTTTATTTCTTCCCTACTGATTCTCTTATAGTACATGTGATTCAATTCTTTCCTGAAGATGGTAAATTGCCCGAATTGTATGTCACTATTGCCGCTTTCGTTAAATAACTTGTAGAAGTAGCTCTTCCAGCGCTCATTTATCTCCTATTCTTTTACTAATACCTTTTCATCCTCATCCTTAATGCATTTAACTTGGTTTAAGTCTTTGGTTTGTCTATATCTGGTTTTAGCAAGTTTGAATATCTCTCTTTCGCATTCCGTAGTGTCAAGTCGCCTATATAACTCCTCAAATGCCTTTGCCTTGACCTCATTAGCTACCTTTTTGGTTTCTCGTTTTGCTTTTTTATATCTCTCTAAGTTCAGTTCATTTCGATCATTTTGCCAAAATTTAAATAACTCTCTTTTAACTCTTATTTTGTCTTGGGCAGTCTCACTCCACTACCAAGCTTTTTCTGTCCCAGGGCATTCCCTTTAGATTCTCCTAAGACTTCTTTCCTTACCCTCCTAATACACCCTGTTATTTTATTCTACATCATATTTGCATTCTCATTTACCGTCCAAACGTCTTCGTCTGGTACTCTTTCCCTTAATGTTAGTAGCTTATCATCTTTCAAGTTTCACCATTTAGTCTTTGAATATCTATACAACTTCTTTTTTCTAGTCCATCTTTAGAGCTGCACATTTATGATCAACAACCTATGTTGGAAAGTCAAGCTTTCTCCCAATATAACCTTGCAATCTTTACAAGTTAGGCGGTCTCTTTTCCTAGTTAAGAAGAAGTAAATCTATGTTTTTGAGGAGCCACTTTTATAAGTCACCAAATGTTCCTTTCTTTTCCTAAAAAAGGTATTAATCACCATGAGATCATAAACCACTGCAAACTCTAAAATATCATTCCCTTCTTCATTTCTATTACTGTATCAATATCCCCCATGTATTCTTATGTATCCATCTACAACGCATCCTACATGACTGTTCAAGTCTCCTCCTATGAAGGCCATATCTCCTTGGGGTATCTCTAGTAGTACTTTTTCCAAGTCTTCTCAAATCGTCTCTTTATGTCCATCTCCTAAGCCCATCTGGGGGACGTAAGCACTAATTACGTTTAATATCTCTTCTCCTAATACTAACTTAATTGCAATAATTCTATTTGCACATCGCTTTACATTAGTTATATCTTCTTTTAGGTCTTTGCTTACCGCTATACCGGCCCCATTCCTCGATCTATTAAGTCCCGTATACCATAACTTATATATAGTCCTCTCAATCTCTTTAGCTTTCTGTCCCATCCACTTTGTTTCTTGCAAGCAAGCAATTGCGATTTGTCTCTTTTTCAATGTATCCACCACTTCTATAAGTTTCCTAGTTAGGCTCCTAATATTCCAAGTACCTAATCTTGGCCTCCTATTTTAGACTAGCTTCCTTACCTTCATCACTCGTTCAAGAAAGTGTGAGAACCCTTGCCTATTTGACAGCGCACTTGGGCAAATTATCAAACAAAATGAAAAAGAAATTGGCCAGATTTGTAATAGCCTTAGCCTTAGCTATGGATCTTATGTGGTGCTCTAGTTGTTGAGAGATTGAGAGTAAGCTAGCTGAAGTTTGACCATTTCTCTCTGTTACTGTTGCAACTTCTCTTCAGAACGTTTAAAATCCATGATGGTAAATTCTTTACTTTTCCATCTGGTTAGAAGGAATAGAAGGCATTGTTATGCAATTATGATCTTTGGATAATGCAATTGATGGCTGCTATAAAGGCTAAAATGGAGTATCCATACGCTTTCTCCAAAGCTGTACAACAAGTAGTGATGTATTAAAAAATTTTACCCCGTAAGCAACAGAGTTTTAAAATCTGTAACCTATGTAATATTTTGCTTCAATTTTATTCTTTAATCTAATTTATCATTATTTATTGCAATCTCCTTGTTTGTGCCTAGGTTGTAAAAATTAAGCCATTCATGAGCTTGAAAAGAAAAATTAGGCCTGTTTACTAAATGAGCCGAGTCTAAATAGTGCTTTGCTCAGTTAGTTAAGGGCTCGGGCTCATTTAATATTAATATATAATTTAATAATATATATCTAAAATATATTAATAAAATATTTTATATTTATATCATGAAGAAAATTTAAATTTATGGCTGTTGTTGATGATCGAAATGTGTAGTATTGGTCTCATGAATTACTCCTTGACAGCTACATTGATAGCTCTGGAGTTAGTGGGCCTGTACCATCAACATTTGCCGCTCTAAAAAACATGCAGACAATGTAAGAGCTTTCTGGCTTATCCTTCTTATCCGAGAAACTTTTTAAGTGTTTTGTTTGAATTAATTGTTTATATTATCAAATTTACCAAGGAAGAAATTTGGGGATCTCAGGTGGGCTTCAGACAATGAATTCACTGGCAGCATACCTGAATTCATAGGGAATTGGTCAAAGCTCACTAGCTTGTAAGCAATCCTTTGTTGTGTGTTTTATTTATTTTAACGATCATCCACACTGCACAGTTTGTAGTTTTACTTATAGTAGAAGTATCAATGAATATATGGTAATTATGATGTAGTATTTGTTGATATTTATTGCCAAATCCAGCAACCTCTATTGCATACTCTATAAACCTACTATGCCTTAATTTTTCTGTAGGAGGTTTCAGGGAAACTCCTTTGAAGGTCCAATACCATCAACGTTTGCTAACTTAGCATCGTTAACAGACTTGTGAGTATTTTTCTTTCAATAGCTTTTGCTCTCATATTTAGCATATTAATAGTGTTAATCTTCTCTTCTGTGCTTATATAGGAGAATAAGCGATTTATCTAATGGAAGCTTTTCACTGGCATTTCTGAAGGATATGAAGTCTCTGAGTGTCTTGTAAGGAGATAAAGTTACAGATGATTTTTTTTTTTTGGAGTTAAAGTTTTCATTTTCATGCCGCCTCCATTGAACTTTTACAAAATTAATTTAACCTTGTTGTTTCATGTCTGGCAGGATTCTGAGGAATAACAATATTTCTGGTTCTATCCCATCCAACATGGGAGATTATCAAAGTCTTTCACAACTGTAAGTTATTGCTGTTAGCTATTGTTGGCTCCCATGGACTTCAACCTGAAAATTGGCCAGTTTATAGTCAGGTTGGGGAAGTGGGGGTCAAAACCAGACAGCTAAATCCATGAAGTAAATTGTTGTTAATAACTTAGTGTCTTTACATTATCATCCAGTAAAACTTTTTTTTTTTTCTTAACAGTCTTGGTTCATTTAATTTTCCAGGGATTTGAGCTTCAACAATTTAACAGGACAGATTCCTGACTCGCTGTTCAATTTGAGCTCTCTCTCTTACTTGTAATAAACATCTCATGTTCTATTGTGCTATTTAGGCTCCGTTTGGAGTTACAAAAAATGCTGAAAAACTCTAAAAATATCTAAAAGTTACTCACTTTTTATCTCACTGCACGAATTACGAACTCATAAATTATCTTGCTTTATCTCATTTTTATCACTCCAAACACACTCTTATGTTGTTTTAAATACCTTCCCGATATGTACTCTTTATTGTTTGAACTAATTTTTGCATGGTCAGGTTTCTGGGGAATAATAAACTATCCGGTACCCTTCCTGCACAAAAGAGTACCACTCTCCAAAATATGTAAGTACATGTTACATAATGGCCCACAGTTTAATTTTCGTGTATGTTATTGGATTTATCAACAACTGTTTTTGTTATTTGAGAAGTTATCTTTTCTGATCCATGGTGATTATCACAAAATGCTTGTCTTTTCTTTCTTTTTTCTGTTTTAATTATAAAGTATATCAAATGTCATATTTATATAAATTCGGAAGCTTTATCTTTTTTTTTTTTTTGGTAGGTAAAAAGAAGCTTTATCTACTATTGAACAGACCAATTATGCATCAAAGATTTAATCATTGACCGTGACATTTATTATAAAATCCTTATATTGCCTGAGTGCCTGCCAGAAAATCACGTACTAGGGAAGGCAATGATACATATATGTGCCTGTAAATATAGAGATGTATGCAGATAACCAACGTAAGAGTATGTATAGAATATTAAGGGTGTATTTGGAATGATAAAAGGTGAAATAAAGTGAGATAAAATGAGATAAGTTGTGAGTTTGTAATTCGTATAGTGAAATAAAAAATAGGAATAAGTTTTAAAAGTTTTAAGAGATTTTCAACAAAATTCAGTACGCTAAACACACCCTAAGTAGAAAAAATAGTTCACTCTATTTATATTTGGATTTTCACTCTATTTATATTTGGATGAGTACTAAGACCTTTTTCTCAATATCTTGATTTCCTCTCTGGTGATCCACCTTTTTCTCTCTCTCTCTCTCTCTTTTTTTTCTTTGATGGATGATTTCACACACCATGATCAGGGTCCTAGCATTTATATATTTATTATTTTGGGAGTTTTTCTTGGACATAGCGACATATGGCACGTTTGGTGCAGTGTCAAAGAACCAATGTATGTTTATGTCTTCAACATTTTGTTTGTCCCATTCATTAATGCCTCTAAAAAAAAAAAAAAAAAAAAAAAAAAAAAAAAAAAAAAAAAACCAAACAAACAAACAAAAAAAAAAATGCGGTGTAATCAACTATAAACTTCCACACCCTGAAAAAAAATTTAATTTTTGTTTTGAAAAAGCAAGTAGTACTTTATTCTTTGAATAATTAGATAGCATATGAAAGTCACATTTTCTCTAAGTTGATATGGGGCATAAGGGGCGAACCTAACATTTTTGGTTAGTGGGGGCAAAATTTACATTTTGTCTCATGAGAAAACAAGAATATCTTTATAATAAAATTATTAAAAATAATTATTGCAATATAATAAAATTTGCGATAATAAATTTAAAAAAAATTAAAACTATTTTAGCAAAGTTAGTAATTTTGACAATGGATTGATCTTATACATGTGTGTCGTGCTAGAGAAGGGACACTTGGAATTGGACAATGGGGGGCAGATTAGCAAAACTATATGAGGGAAGATTAACAAAATAACATAAGGCAGTAATAAAATAGCTATATATAATAAAGAAAAAAATTCAGTAGGGTCAGCTGCATCGAATGCTGTGGGTCCTCCCATGCAATGCATACACCCTTGAGTACCAATCTTTGTTTAAGTGATATGACAATATGAAGTTTCAGTGTCACACAAGTGTAAGAGAAAATTTGCTTTATTTATTACTTGCAAAAACCTTAGAATCCCGGACATGATGTAGATACTGACACAATAACATAGCAACTATATATGCATGATAAACTACTATATTTTCATTTTTATAGTATAAATACCTGTATCTTTTGTTTATATTCATTTTAGAAAATTCTATCCATAAATAAATTAGAAGTTTTGGGATTTAAAATCCTAAAATTAAGAAATTCAAATGAGAAGGAATTACTAGAATTAAATTCATGTTGTTTTTATCTCATTATCATATTTTATGTGCTTTCATTGAAGTTACAATTTGTTTTATGTGAGTTCTAAGTGATGGACACGTGCGGCCCAAGTGTCTAAACAGTGTTTGATTTTTAAAAATAAATAAAAATTGTAGGACACTCTTACAGGAGTGTCAATGTGTGACACGGACACTAAGACATCACCTTCCTAGAAGTTTCCATACTTCCTAGGCATACCAGGCTTAAATATATGGGAGGCATGGAAAGTAATTATAGAATTTGAAAGTGGCTTAGTAACTGACTTGCAATGATGAATCCGACCATAGCAGGACAACAGTGACTGAATATTTCCATTATGTTATTGCCTGCAGAGATTTGTCGTACAACGAACTATCTGGCAGCTTTCCTTTGTGGATCGATGGTGAACGAGATTTACAACTGTATGTTAGAAAAAAAAATATGTCTCTCTTTTCTTTTTTTAAAATATTGTGGTTGACCATCCGGGCATCAACAATAGTTTGACTGCAACTCTTAAATTTTAACATTTTCTAGTTCAAAATATTTTTTACGGCTGCATTTTGTATCGTTTTAATATCTTCTGAATTGATTTTATACTAACATTGAGATTTTTGGGGATGTAATATGCAGAAATTTGGTTGCCAATAACTTCACAATTGAAAGTTCAAACACTAGGTGATTCTCTCCCAGGCATATATATGTTTTTAATTTTTTTCTGCGGTGATGCTAAACCAAAGCTCATTGATTTCCCATCTACTGTTTTGGTGTTAACATCATGAACTGGTAACCAACATGTAGATCAGCTGTCAAACATAAATAATATTGCAACTAAATGCAATAATGTTTGAGCTTTAATTTTTGGGATGTTGATATGTGCTCCTAAATTAAACTTTTAATGATGATAGGTTTCTTTCTCGTTGTTGAGCCCATTTCCTAACACCTTAAATTTTTGGAACAATTGGTGACTTAATACGGTATCAGAATTTTGGTTCTAGGAGGTTTTGGGTTCGAATCTC
>JAVXUM010000037.1:28991062-29002891 GCA_035590655.1 Pouteria glomerata
TTCCCCTCTCTTTTTTCATTTCTTATTATTATTATTTTTTCAGTTGAATTGAAGTAGATAAAAAATACCACCAGCTTACCCAGAACCAGAATCCAAATAGATCATGTCGCAGTATTGCCCCAAGTTCTAGCTCAATTGCTTTAACCGATTGACCTTTTAGTGTTTGCAAAGGGTTGGGTTCAGTTTGAACCTGGGTACCATTTTTATTTATTTAATTTTGATCCGAGTGGTAACAAGGAACCAGGTAACGCTGAGGGGTTTAAAGTCACTTTTGAACTAGTGACTTTTCAATGGGTAGAGATGTTACCGCAGCACTGGCCCGCATGGAGGGTTTGAATCGGATACTGTTGATGTTACTACTGAATTGCCCCGTGTGGGTGTTTGAACCTGGGTACTATTGATATCCAAGCTGAGTGTTTTGGTCTAAGAGTGACTCCCCAAATTAATGAAAAATTATTTTTAGTATTCATGATAGGTATGACATTACTTTAGAGATATTTGAATCATAGTGGAAGTCATGTTTCAATGACCGTATCATGGAATAATTTTCCCAAATTAAGGAGCCTTATTTGGAAGCCAAATTGTTGTAGCACTAAGGTGAAACTGCTGCTTACGTGTCCACGAACTGGGTTGGGATCAGAATTCCAAGTTCTCTCACTTGCCAGAACTGTAATTTGATGTTTCCTACTTCGAATTTATCGACGTAATGAGTTTATGTCAAATTTGTTAGTTGATCTGAATGCAATGTTGATCTAGCTAGAGAAATATTTTTCTCCAAACACTGTTATGTCTTATGAACAGAATCTTTGAAAGTTGAGAAACATAAGGAGAGAGCATCCGTAGATTGATTTGAGCTTCAAGATTTTCAATGTGAAAAGTTTTGCTAATCGAAAATCTCACACTATTAGGCTATTTGAGAGCAGAATATGGTTAGCTGAGCTGGGTTCATTCGAAAGGGGATTTTGGGGTGAGAAAAAGGTTTACTTCCTATTTCTTGTTGACATCATTTATCAGGATTTCATTTTAGTGGCTTGAATTCCCATTGCTTAATTAAGACACGGAAAGGAGCTTGCTGTGTTTTTTTCATTCTTGCGGCACTGAGAGAAAAACATCGCAACTCAACTCAACAAAACCTTAGTCCCAAACTATCATGGTAATGCTTGTTTAGTCCTTAAGAGTTTTTATGGGTTCAAATCTACTTCAAAATAATTAGAATAAGTGCACTTACAAGAGTGTGGGATTAATACAAATTGAGGGAAATTCTATCAGCAAAGAGAATATGGGAAGACATGGTGGTGAGATTTTCTAAATTGGAAAGACAATATTCACACGGGCTGCAGCCAATCCCAATTATTTGTGACATGGCTTTGCTGATTTTAGTCGAGTCACTTTTTATTATTGTGAGCTTTATTTATCATTAGCTTCACGCGAAGCTGCCATAATCCCGCACCCCCTCTTTCTGGTATATTGCCTTGAACATGGTATGACAATGCCTTTGCTGCTTTTATTGTACATGGTCCCGGTTTTGACTACTGACGCAAGTTACGAGCAACTCTATCTTGCGCTTGCTTTTATGGTAAATTTTGGCTTATACTCTCCTACAATCTTAGGCAGCAGAGGAATGCACCTCAGTCCTTGAGATTGACCACAATCACACTGGAGCATTAATGATGCGGGCCCAAACTCTAGTCATGCTGAAGGAGTACCATTCAGCACTTTTTGATATGAACAGGCTTGTTGAGTTGCATCCATCCTCAGAAGTCTATCAAAACCTTCAATCCCGTTTGAAGAAAAAATTGGTATTCTCTCCCAGATTCTTTTGTAACAGTATAAAATTGCAATCTATCTTAGTCCCCCTGCCCCTCCTCCCCCCCCCCGTAAAAAAAAAAAAAATATATATATATATATAATAATAAATAGATAGATAAAATTCCAAAACAAAAAGGGAGAAATTGGTGTTGCTCCCCTATCTCCACCCCTCCTTTTTTGTAGTGGTTTCTATTTATGGTCTATTAGCTAGCCTGTTCTATCTTCTAATTACTCGGCTTCTATACGGATGAACACAACACTTGCAAATGCTATGCTTGTCATCTGCAAGCTAAATACTATCATTTTTTTCAACACTTTTGTATTCTCATGAGTTGATTCACTCCCCCACCCTTCCCTGAACTAGTTTCTCCAGATAAGTAAGAACAATTCATAAAAAATACTTGTACTTGCCTCACTGCATGGTCATCAAGTTTTGATTGGCTTTTCAGAAGATATGATATGTACCATATATGGGTTGAACGTTGTCAATTATTGGAATTTCATATGGACTTTCAAATATTTTCGGAGGCATTTCTGGTCAACTAGTTTTGTAGTCAACCCTTTGGATTGATATGCAGAGCATGTTGTCTACAAAATGGGAAGTCTGTTGAGCCTTATTTTGCTTACTGCTTTGCTTCTATGTCATCTCGGGGTCCCTTTACATGGGTATTTGGAGAAGTAATGCCACAAATAATAATCTTATAATGATTGAATTTTGAAGCGATTCTAATAGTTTTCAATCATTGAACTTTGAATAAGATGTAGTACTTTTTTTTGCTTGAGGAAAGTCACTCGCTCCAATACCTGAAGCTGAGGCAGAGCTTGAAGAAGAGGATGAAGGAAAAGAATTGCCAGAACGAGAAACAGTTGAGGAAAAAGTAGAAGGAGAAGAACATGTAGATTCAGAAGCACAAAGAGATCAAGATAATGAGCTTTCAAGGACTAATCCCAATGCTGAAGTTTATCCCCCTCAAACTCAGGAGCATCAAGGGATCATCCAAACAAAATTCACGACAATGACAAGCAATCCCAAAACCTGAAAGACATTTGCAGCTTGACTACTCTCAGATCTGTGTTAAAGTTGAAACTAGTGAAGATGATGATGAAGTTCCTCTCAATACAACCAGTCAAGTGAAAGGGCAGATGTAAACTGTACAGCCTTACAAATTGACTTCTAATCCTGATATCATCCATGAGAAGTTGAAAGTGGCATATCTTCCCAATGATGAAAGACATTATGGTTCCTTCCATCATCATTGCATCGGAAAGTGATTGCCAGTGGTTTCAACCGGCTGATGCCCTGATTTGAAGCTGTAAGAAATCATAATCTGTAGATGCATGTAAAGCATTAAAAAGCAGGCCAATTTTCAAGCATGCTGAAGCAGGGAACTCGGTTTTAACAAGGGGGATCGCTGGCTCAATCAAGACAGGTCCATGGTGGTTTATTCCTTTGCAAGTTGCGACACAAATTCAGTCTCTTTGGGTGGCCAAAGCAGACTGCCCTCTACTAGTAATAGGTAACCCTAAAATGATTTTCCAGCGTACCTCCCCGCCTCCTGTTGTAAAATGAATCCATATCTTGTAAATTATTGAAGTCATTTCTGGGACTCACTTTTTTTTTTTTTTAAGTAAACTGATAAACAAGTTGACATGGGTGTTGACTTAGCTCCCAATCCCCTTGTAAATTTGCGCCTGTATGTGAGTGAAAAGTTTGAACTTAGTTATGCTTTTTAATTTTATGTACTCTTCAAAATTTATTCAAACAAGATTTCGGTGCATGTGCATGTTTATCGTTGCCCTTTGTAGTTATTTCCTTCCCCCCCCCCCCCCCCAAAAAAAATGGTAATTCAGGATATTGAAGTAAAAAAAAAAATGCAAAATGTAGTCTATTTTTAGCTTTTCATGCTTTATAATGAAAAATGTTTTTTTGAAGTATAATAAATTAAAAGTGACGTGCATTTAGTAAATGTAAAATATTTTAAAGTAAAATTTCATAAATAACTTAAAGAATTTTGAAAGATTCTTCGCATATTTTTTTAAGTTTTGAGTGATTAAAGAGTATTAATGAAAAAAAAAAAAAAAAAACACAACACGTTGTGCTTAACTAAATTTATGATTTCACCAATTATTCCTAGTATATCACATTATAATAGTATTAATAACTTTGACAAATAAATTAGCGTAGTTGTTGGCATTTATTATGGTTGGTGTTGTGTAAAAGGTGGCACGAAGGAAAAGGGAAGGAAGGAAGGAAATTGGTTAAGCGAAAAAGTAAAAATAACTAAAGTGGATAAATATGTGTTTATCTGTATTATAATTTATTTTTTATATCAAAAACTATTTTGAAAAAAATGGATCTCATTTTTTTAAATTTTTTTTTTCCTCTTTTTTTCTATTTTCATTTCTTCTGTCCAAATTTGAGATGACAAAAATTTAATGAAAAGAGATGTTGTCCTCTCTCAATTTTCCTTTCCCTATGCTCCATCTAACCAAACAGTTTCTTAGTCTTCATACACTTTCTTTGTAAATGTATTTATATGTGAAAATAATAATTTTATATCTTTTGATCAAAATCACAATAAGGTGTAATCTTAGACATTAGCATAATTGTATTAAGTAATAATGGTTGAAGATATATAATTGCGACTTTGCAATATATTATTCTAAGTTCAGCCCAAAAACAAAAGAGAGTGAAAAAAAAAAAAAGGTAAAATGACTAAATAGCCAACAATGTTAAGGGCATAAAACTCAATTGTACGGGATATTTTGTAGTTCAATTTTTAACATCTGCTAGATTACCATTTACTCATAAAATTAAGAGTTAATTATAAAATGCATCTAAGTTATTACTCAATATCACTTTGAGACTCAATTAAAAAATGCTGCACAATGATCTCTCTAATCTATTAGTTTGTAATGATATATGGCATTTCTTTACACCGATAATTATAATTTTAATAAAATTTATTTAAATAATGTACATAAAAAAATGAGATAAAAGAGAATATTATAGATTGCAAACAAAAAAAAAAAAAATATGCTATAAAATTTTGATTAACAAAAATATCTTAATTAGAGATTTATTAAAATTATGAAAACTGAATTGTTTTAAAATTTTTATATGATTACTATTGCATAGTAATAAATTTATAGAATATTTATTTTAGCGTGAAATGTATTTTTTCTTATCACATAATTACATTAATTGGCTAAATTTTATTAAAATAAATATCGGGGTAAAGAGGGAATACATTACTTTAGGTTAATAGTTTAGGAGTTAATATGTAATATATTTTGGTTAAGGGTTAAAGTGATACAAAGTCGTAGTCAAGGAGGTGATATTGTAATTATCAAAACTAACATTAATAGGCACCAAATAGCCGGTTTGGATTCAAGACGGTCTCATGCGAACCGGACCACTCATTTCCTTTCTATATACACACGCGACATGCTGGCAGATAGATATGGAGTGCTAGGGTTGGAAAGACGGAGTTCGATCATTTTCTTGTAGTTCTTGGAGTCCCAGAACTCTTGATTGGGAATACAGTCTTCTTTCTTTGTTTGAAGAGCGAAATCAAGCCCGAAGGCTACAAAATCGAAGTGGAAAAATCAGAATTCCAAAGCCGAATGTTGCTAATACGGTCCAATTCCTAAGCGATTATTTCCCCTTCACCAGGTTTCTATTCTCTGTGTATCTATGGTACAATGTTTTTGTCTATATTTCAATATGTACACTGTGTTGACAATCTTCATGTTCGGCTCGGATTTTCTTTTTATCTTTCCTCTCGGCATCTCCATATTCAGTATATATATGTCTCTCTGTCTCTCTGTCTCTCTGTCTCTCTCTCTCTCTCTCTCTCTCTCTCTCTCTTCAATTCGAGAGAGAATAATTTTAGGGTTTGTATAAAAATTGTTCTTGTGCAACAATTGGCCGTATGAGTGATTTATTGCTTCCTTGCGATTTTAGCTTTGGGGCTTAGAGTTGTGTGCATCCATTCCTCTGTTGAGGAATCATTCCATCTTCCCTGAACATACGTGCCCTTCCAATACATAGTTTACACATAATATACACACACGACTATGACTCACACTTGTGTGCACTTTATGCTTAATTTTTAGTTATAGAGCATACATGTTCAAAATAATTTCTCGTGTTTAGTGTGTTACCATCCTTCTTTTATATCTCTCTCTCTCTCTCTCTCTCTCTCTCTATATATATATATACACATTTGTATTGATAAACAAAACCCCGACACACAACCACTCATTCATTTTTGGATGTCTAGTTAGGGACCCAAGATACCCAATTAAGAGTAAATTTTATGCAACGGGTTATCTCCACTTTTCTTGGATGTATTTAATTTCTTCTTTTTCCTTTTTCCTTTTTTTGGTCTTTTTAATTTCAGGTCTTTCCCGTTTAGTGTTAGTTGATATGCTTCACTAAACATTTTCTTTTTTGTTTGGTTGTGTCCGCCAAATGCCCAGTAATATGGGGGTATCATATATATTTTACCTGTAAATACTTTACAGTGCGAATTCTTTTTTACGTAGTGATTTTTATTTTTATTTTTTTTGTATTTGTTGATAACGGTATAGTGAATTGCTTTACAGGAACCAAAATGGATTGATATTTGGAAAAACACTAATACAAGTGGATACATGTCTTTTCTTTTTTGGTTTACATTGTTTATTTATTGAGAGCTTAGTTTCATATGCTTATACAGTACACAGATATGCAACCCTTGTAAAACAAGGATGCATTTATGCTATGGATGCAAGCTTTGTATGGTCTGCTGTTTTAGCACTCAATAAACATTTCTTATGGTAGATATGAAGTTCAAACTATTATCTGAACTGAATATTCTTTAGGATTGGGTGATGTTCTTTAATCTATATATGTAAAAATAATTGTATTAAACACACCAGAACAAGGGGTGAAGCGTTTGTACCCTGGATATAATATGAAAAGGGCTACACAACATCTCCAAGAGAGGGATCCCTATAAAATCAACCAAAAATAAAAACAGCACCACAAAACTTCCCTTTTAACCAAAACTGAAAGCTATGTAGAAGGGCTAATTCGAGAATATGAATTGCCAAATTAGCACCATTAAAATTCTATTATGTTTCCTCCAAAATACACCACATCAAGCATAAAATAGCTTACTTTTGAAAGTGTCTTTTTCTTTTTTTTTCTGTTTGAACTGCAACCTCCATCCACATCTGGAGAGAGTGGAATTCTAGGGCTTTTGAGGGTGTGGAATCCCTTTTAGCTCTCCTTAAGGAGAGGATCTTAGTCATTATGTAATTTCGTGGAAAGAATCTTTTGTTTCTTCCTTTGCTGATTTGGTTAACTTCATGGCTGATATATGTTTGTTTGTTGTTCTGGCTTCTTTTGAGACCTTGTATCGGGTCTTAGGTGCTGGTCAATGAAATCTTTTTTCTTTTTTCGGTAAAATCTTCCTTATTTATCAAAAAAATAAAAAATAATTTTAACCTCCATTCCAACACTTCTAGAGCTGAATAACTGATTCAGGTGCTATCCAACTAATACGTAAAATATAGAAAAGAAGTTACATTGCGATACGTCAAAAGATGATTCGCTAAATTTTCTGCTCTTTTATACACGCAGCACCAATTGAATAACATCTTGCCCTTTGCCCATTTATCTAATATCAAAACGATGTCTAAATTCTAAACTTGTACAAATGACAAAGGGAACTTTTATGAGAACATCAACTTTCCAAATGCTTCTTAATAGAAAACTGCCTGAAGGAGATCTAATCAAATAGTAGAAATATTTGATGGAGAAGTTCCTTGATTGACACTTTGGCTCATATTGTCATTTATTATCCTGGGCTTGACCTCCTCACATAGTGTCTGGAAAAGACCCCTGCTATGTCAAGTTCCCAACTTCGTAATCTTGCAAATTACGTATGAAGCGAGGTTTCCACACCAAAGAAATATCAAACAATGCTGGAAAAGCATGAGGCAAAGGTCTCTCTCTGCAAAAAAAAATTCATGAGAAGTATTAGGATGGATATATAGGGCCTCTGGTCATCGTGATAATATTTTCTTGAATTGAGCCCTTATCATGAATATATTAGAATAACAGTGTTTTGAGATGTTTGAATACTCTAGTTGAATTCTAGTTAAATGATTGCCAAGTTTTATTGATCCTATGTGATTCTGGTAATCCATAATTTTAAAATTGTTGTTTTAATTATAGAAAGCAGGTTGATAGGTTGGAGCTAAACGTCATGAGCTGAAAAGATGCAAAATTAATGTTAAGCATAAGGTGTAATGTGCGGTCATACAAATGTGAGTTTAATATGGTTTTTGGCAATTATTCTTTCTATGCATTTTTATGTTCATTGTGGAAGCTTTTGCAGCAGTTTTGTTTTTGTATAAATTGCTTAGAGAAAGGGAAATGAAATGTTTGCTTATAGCTTACATTCCTGACTTACTATGTCAATCAATAGACAGGATGCAACTGGATGACGGTGATGTGAACATTTAATAGACGGGCCCTACCATTACAAAGAGGAAGAAAGCTGACATCCTGTGCAAATCTCATATACTTTAGTGTAAAGAGATATACATGGCTGCTTTGTTGCCGAGTGATCCTCCACATCACGGAATGTATGAAGGTGGGACATACAAATTTTCGCAGGAAAAGCCAGAGGATGGTGGTCGTTGGTATTTCTTTAGGAAGGAAATAGAAGAAAATTCCCCATCCAGGCAAGATGGCATTGATCTGAAGAAAGAGGCTTATCTTCGCAAGTCATACTGTACATTCTTACAAGATTTGGGTATGAGGCTTAAAGTGTAAGTCACTGTACCTCCAATTTAGCATTTTCAATTCTCTTTCTCTCTCCTTTTATTCTTATTTATAACCAATTGTGGACATTGATCGCTTTTTGAAGTTTCATATATGCCTAGCATTCCAAATTGTTAGGAATTTTATTATTTGTCTGTTAACTTGTTTGCTTTGAATGAATAATGATAGTTAACTGTGGCATTGGCATTGAATGAGTCATTTGAATGATAATTGCTTAAAATGTTGACAGTGAAATAGGCATATGGTTTCTGCAAATGTCACCTTTAAGATCAGGGATGAAATTGCTTCTTTTTTTTTTGGTGAAAGGTTCAGTGATGAAATTGTTACTAAACAAAGAATTGGCGAAGTTACTGATAGGAACATGCCATGAGTAACAATTTGAATAAAATGTCAATCGTGACCTCAAAAGTCATCAAGTTTGTTTTCATCATGTTTATCAGTTTATGGGTCTTAGAATAGCTGGGATTTAGAAATGTATATATGATTGTATTTTTGTAGGATCAATGTGATGAACAATCTTCTAAGCTCTGATATCATTAAGTTGGGAAGTAGTTAAAAGGTGTCATTCACACCTATTATATTAGGCTGGTGTTCGTAATAGATGGTAAAAGATTGTTTTAAGTATTTTAAAGAATATAACAAAGGAGTACAACTCAACAAAGTCTTTTTAGTTTTGTTATGAAGGTAAATTATTGATGTTTGAATTAGACATTAAATGACTGTTTCTGGATCCTTCTAGGATTGTGATTTATACCCTTAAATAATATTTACAGGAGAGGGTGAATTGTTGAAGGCATTTGTGGTTAGGAATGTGATGTTTTATGTGTCTGTTTCCTCTCCTTTTTCAATTGCAATTGATTAAGAAGCTTTTGTGGAGGGCATCGTATTCATACAATAGCGGCATGAATCATCTTTTTCTTATTGTTTATGTGGAGTGGGGAAAAGGCAAACACTGATTTCTTCTAGAGAATTGAATGCTCCTGCTAGGGTTAGGAGGATGGGGAGCACTGGTTGGCATTATACAATGACGACATGCGTTGTCTGCTGTATTACTTCTAATGCCATTTGATCCTGTATTTGAGTGTAATTGAAACTAAACGCTGAACTTCATAGTGACAACCCAACATTGGATTTTATTGAAACATCATTGTAGTCAAGGTGATTACTTCCCTGCCTGGGGTAATCCTTTTAGTTTTCAACAGGTTTATGTCTTCTGCAAGAAGAGAATTATGTTCTTTGCCATGTTATATCTTTCCATTAAAGCATATGTATTGTTTTCTGTGTAATGCTAAAGCGTGCCTTTAATGTGGCTGAAGAATTTTGATTTTTTTTTAATCAAACGTATGTGATAGTTTATGTATATAAACATATGCAGGCCTCAGGTAACAATTGCTACTGCAATAATTTTCTGTCACCGTTTCTTCCTTCGTCAATCCCATGCAAAGAATGACAGGAGGGTGAGTGGTTGGTCCTACTCAGCATTTAAACTCTGATTCTTTTTGTGCTTGATTAGGAACGTTAGCTAAATGATATCTGATATTAGTTAGCTGGAACAAGGGCTTGCTTCTTTTTTTTTACCTCACCTAGTATCTTGTACATGGGCGGCATCCCTTGATGCCCTTCTAATAATATCTTTTAAATAATTAATTAACAATGGCTTGGGTTATACATGTGCGAGGAATGTTGGCATCTATAATGTAATTTTAAGAGAAATTATTAGGTAGATAGAATCTCAACTTAACAAAGTCTTAATCCCAAACTAGTTTGGGTCCGCTACTTGAATACTCTTCCTCTCTTCATTTCTGTTATGAGTTTTGTTTTCTGCGAAGTTGTATGAAATTAGGTATTTTTTCACAAATTTAATCCATGTAATATCAGGTTGCTTTTATCACACATCCATCTTAAAATCATTATTTTTGCTACATTCATTCTTGATGGCCCAATACTCTGTATCATAAAGCATGGTTGATTGTATAACATTTATATGAAATTTCCTTTTTTCTTAATAGGTATTCTCTGGCCATATAAAACAACCAAAGCACTTCTTCGTTTTAGTTACCTAACACTAATCTTATGGATAACATCGATCCCTTCATTTGCATGAATAATTGATCCAAGAGATTGAGAATAATCACCTTTTGGCACTTTTTGAATTCTCAACTTCCACTATGTCCTCGTTCATAATTTTAGATTTAATGAATTTACAATGCTTCTACTTACTCTATTACCCCTCTCGATTCTAAAGTGTCTCAAAAGTTCTAACTTTCCAGACCTAATTTCATCTATCAATAAAATGTCATCTACAAACATCATGTGTTATATCCTGACCCTTTATAAAATAATTTTTGCATGTCCCACGATGCTTAGGTATGTCCCACATCACTTAGGTGTGATATCCCAACCCCACCACCAAGTTTTTTACTTGGTGTGTAGGGCTTTGTTTACCAAATTAGTAATAAATAACAAGGATTGTAATGATGGAGGAATTCATTGAATTAAGATCTGGTTTCGGCAGTTGATTAATCCTGGAGCCTAAATTTTCTTAAAATTTCTTTCAGACCATTGCAACAGTTTGTATGTTTCTTGCGGGAAAGGTTGAAGAAACTCCTCGCCCGTTAAAGGATGTTATACTTGTTTCCTATGAAATCATTCATAAAAAGGATCCTGCTGCTGTACAGAGGATCAAGCAAAAGGTACTGTTTGTTATGTTAGTGCTTTTGCCTCATTCTGATTTTTAATTAATGTCTCTTATTCACATATTTTCCGCTTGAGCCTCTTTTGTTCTACCATCATGCATGTGGTAGACCATCTTCGACGACCCCCATCTCCCCTCTTTTCTTTTCCCTCAAATAAAATATATATATATTTTCAAGCCACTGCAACTGGAATATGATGTCCTCGCATAGAATTTTTTTCCAAATTTTAAGGAAGTGAATTCATCCATCATTTGAACTATTAATTGTTTAGACGCTATAATTAGTTGACATATTGACATCAATTTTGCAGGAGGTATATGAACAGCAAAAAGAACTAATTTTACTGGGAGAGAGGGTTGTACTCGCAACTCTTGGTTTTGATCTTAATGTGCATCATCCATATAAACCCCTTGTCGAGGCAATAAAGAAATTCAAGGTTGCTCAAAATGCCCTTGCTCAAGTTGCATGGAATTTTGTCAATGA
>JAVXUM010000037.1:29003452-29015586 GCA_035590655.1 Pouteria glomerata
CGGGGGGGTGCCTATTTTCTTCAATGAAATTCCATTGGATTGATGTTTCTTTCCTCTTTGTTGATTTTAGGAAACATAATGCCCTTTAACTCTTGGAACCCTTATAACCATATGGTCGTGTAGCTTTGTGCAGACTAAGTTTGTTAGAGCTCTTTATTTTCTGAGGGAAACTTGTGGTTTTTACGTACAGATAAATGTCTCACAATCACTATTTTTAAGATTCTCACGTTCACTCTTTTAAGATAAATGCTTGAGTTCCTTCTGTGTGTTACACAATTTGTGACAATTTTTTTGTTGCCTTTTCCTTGTTATTTTATTTGTTTATAAAAATCCCTATATATTGAAAATGGTGCAAAGCCTCTTTTATTGTATGCCATTTTAACTTATTAAGTCTGCTATGGGTCACTAGTTCATATGATTATTTTTTAATATATATATCGCATTTAACTCGAATTGTTTGTTCTGTACAGAGGTTAGCAATCAAATGTTGGAGTTGTATGAACAAAATAGAGTTCCGCCTTCTCAGGCAAGCGAAGTAGAAGGAAGTGCTGGGGCTGGGGTTAGCCATCGGACCTCTTCAAAAGCTCCTATTGGCAATGAGGAACATGCCACAAATAATGGTAATTCTCAGGGTGGGGGCACTACTTCAAAGCCTGCAACCTTGAAGTCAGCATCATCTCGGTCAGTGCCTGATAATTCATACACTGATAATCATATTGGGCCTTCAAAAACCAGCCAAAATAGGAATAATGACTATGGGAGCACCGAGATGAAGAGTATTTCAGAACACAAAGGAGATGGTGAGGTTGTTAATCAACGTCATGATTCACTGCAATCACTTTATGAGGTAAACATGGGGGAAGTGCAAAACAGATCTAGGTTTGGTTCAGGACATGAAGAAGAGGATCAGGAAAGAAATGCAGGGAGAAGTGAAACAAGAGAAGCAGGGGAACCAAAGGACAAATACCATGGACGAAACCTGGAACACAGAGATGGTACACTTGGACAGTCACCCCAAGAAGCTATTAAAAAGATCGACAAAGACAAGGTAAAAGCAGCACTAGAGAAACGAAAGAAGTCCCGTGGTGACATAGCTCGGAAAGCTGATTTGATGGACGAGGATGATCTCATAGAGAGGGAACTGGAAGATGGTATTGAATTGGCTGCAGAGAGTGAGAAGATTAAGCGGGAGAGGAGGCAAAGCTGGTCCAAACCTTCAGGTTGGCCGGATCATGAGAATGCACGTCATGGAAAGCATCAAGATGATGCTGGAGATGGGCACCACCAAGGAATGAAAGGGCAGTCCTTGCACGGACAAGATTTTGAGAATGTGGAAGAAGGGGAGGTGGCAGGATTTGATGAGGCCGGCCATGGACATCGGTCACCACAGTCCAGCAATCGCAAGAGAAAGGCGGGGAGCCCGCCAGACAGACCAATGGAAGGGAAGCAGCGGCGTGATTACATTGCTGGGTCCCAACACCATAATCACCATGAATTTGCAGAAGATAGAAGCAGATTGGGCAGACTTGGTTATTCAGAAAGGGATCAAAAAAGGCACATACAGGAAAATCATGTCTGAGGGGTGCTGGCTGCTTCCAGCATGACTTGGTGGCATCCTTGTGTGTTCAACTATTGATTGTTTCTTTTGAGTCTCTCTTGATTCAGCTGCCAACAGAAAGTAGCAGAAGGTTATGAATTCTGTGGCTTGGACTATTCAACAATGGAAAGCTGAGCTTCATTTCCAGGCTGAGTTTTGTCCAACCACCATAGATGTGCTTTCCCTGGCTTGTTTTGTTGGGAAATTTGTGTGAAAAAGAAGCAAGGTGATTATCAAAGTTCAATGGACTCATGGTATTAGTTGTGTTCCTCCATTTTGATTCTCTTCAAATATTTGGGGCTTTCCAGCCCAATTTGATAAAAAGGCGAAGATCATGATATCTAATTGAGAAATTTTAATGATCCAAATATACAGAACACTATTGAGGTTTCTGTTATGAGAATGTGCTTCTAATCATCTTTGGTTGGGGAACTGCCGTTTATTTATCTGGTCAAGAGGATCCCCCTTCCCCCTTCCTCCCCTTTTTGTTTTAGTGATTTATTTAAATAAGGAACAATATTGATGTTTCTATAACGAGAATGTGCTTTTGGGGGGACTGTGTTTTTTATCTAGTCACGAGGATTGTTTGTTTATTTTCTGTTGTATCGAGCTTTGAAATATAGAGGTGAGGTAAAGGTTCCCATTATTATTTAATTCAGTATATAAAGCTGCTGATATTGCTACTTGCAGAATATTAAGCATTGGCAATGTGTCCTTGGCATCCCATTATTACTTACCTCTGCTTTATCACCACCTGAACCAAATCCAAGTTGCCTAATAGCGTGTTTGAATGAAGCTTAGTTCGAATTTTATCTTTTAAATCAGAATTGGGACAAGGTGGTCGAGTCTGTTTGTTTGAGTTTTAAGTCGAATTCGAATGAGCCGATTGAATCGATTTTTTTGCGAGAAGTATATCATAAATAGATTGAAAAGAATATTAAAATAATTAAAAAATGCGTAACAATCTAATGTTTGCTAAATATTTGTTTTAATGACAACTTTTTTATTTCGATAAAGTCATTATAAGTTGAATTTTTTTCTTTAATTAAAAGGCTCAGTGTGACGCTAAAAAATGAATAGTAACTTTACAAATGTATTAATAACTTGTAATTGTTTTATTTTATAAGAATAGTATTTTAATTTATAAAATATAGAAACAACTAATAATAGCTTCGGTTTTTAAGACTCGTTAAACCGATCTACTCAAATAGATAATAAATGATTCGTATGGTTAATTAATTTAATTGTGGCTTTTAGCAATTTCGATCTTTTTTTTTTTTTTTTTTACAATAAGTTTAAGTTGTGAGCTAAGATAATATTTTTTTTTTTAGATTGGATCACAAGTTACCGATTCGATTGTTTGAGTTGATACAAGTTTCAAAACATAGATTGTGACAGGTTTACCACAATGTGGTAGTGTATATACCTCATTTTTATATTAATTTCCAATTAAAATATAAATATTTAAAATTATTTTTCATCAAATTAACCATCAAATCACATATTTTATATGACTTTTTATCCAATCAAAGAAATAACAAAAATAATAATTATACACAAAAAATTAATATCATATCATCCAATTTCATTTATATTTTATAAATTAATTATTCTAGTTATCCAATTTATTCCATTAGAGAGATTACTAGATATAAATAACAACATTTTCATACGGGCCGTGTTTGATCACAGAAGAAGAACATGAAATTGGACAAAGTGGTGTTTGATGGCTTTTCTCACTCCTTGCACAGTGATGCAGGATTGGTTGCATGTCCGTAAAGGGAAGGGGGTGCGTGCGGTGCACCGTGCGTCCGGTGCACCCGCAGCCGTTGGATCATCTTCGCTGACATCAGCAATCGATGATCCGACGGATGCGGGGTGCACCAGACCGTCCGGTGCACCGCACGCACCCCCGGTCCGTCCGTAAAATACTAGATTCATAATACCAAAGGGGTGGTGGGATTATTAATTTCCCATCTCTGGATTTATTTCCTACTAAGATCTAAAAATTTAAAATTATTTTCTTTCACATCATATATCAAATAGTATCTTTTATCGTACTTTATATTCCACCAATCAAACGTTAAAAAAATAATCTCACATAAAAAACTAATTCAATATTATATTTAATTCCATATCTTATCCTATGATATTACTTATCTCCCATTATCTAATCTCTCAAAACAAACACAGCCATGGTATATTATGTTAATCAATGTTTTAAAACCTGGACCGGATCGGTTGAACCGTCGATCAGTCTAAGAAACGATCCGGTTAACCGCTTAAACTCATTTGACAGTCGAACTGGCCAAAAACCGGCAGCCCAACAGTTGAACTGGTAAACCATTGAACTGGACCGGTTTTTTTTTTTTTTTAAAGGTAAGTAAAATGAAATTGTATGCATTCTATGAGTTAAATCTTCGACCACCCACTTGTAAGTCAGGTGCCTTGTCCATTGGGCTATGAGCGCCTTATTTGTCTCTTTTTTTTTTTTTCATTTATTGTTAATATAAACGGATTATACCTTACTAATACAACACTTCACCATTTTTGTTTTTATTTTTTTTATTTATCATTAAAATGAACAAACTGATATGCACCAATTAGAATTGAACTTGGGTCTATATTGTGGTAAAACATTACTCTCCTACTAAGCCACTAATGGTTATTGTTTTTTATTTTTGCTTAGTTTTACTTATGTAATGTATTAAGTTTGAATAATTTTATTTTAAAACACCGTTTATTGACACTTTTTATTAGTAAAATAAAACAAAATAGAAATATATGTGAAAAATATAAGTTTTTAAAATCATTATATAATTTTAACTTATTTTTATATTTTATTTATATATTTAAATATATTTATGACGTCACGGTTCAATTCCAATTGAACCGACGATTGAACTACTAACCCGTGACCCGATCCCTTTTCCCATTCAATGAATGGTTTGATTTTTAAAACATTGCTTGTGAGCTTTGGCATAAAGTTTACTGGGTCTATAAGCAGTGGCACACTCATAAATTTGGATCAAGGTAAGCCCAAATTATAAGTTAAATTTTAAATTTTAAATAAATGTATAAAATATAATAAAATATAAAATGCTATACATTGATATCAAATATTTTTAACACAAAATAACTTTCAAATTAACAAAACAAGTTACAACAATTCTCCTTCGTTCTTTCATATTATAAAATAGAATGACTGTTTTATTTTTTATTTGATTATCAATTTAAGTAGTATTAGAATAAAATAATATTAATTTAAACTTACTTAAAATAAAATTAAATAAAAAAATTTTGCAAGTAGAGTGGAATATAGATAGAGATGATAATATTCGATACAACTTGAACAGGACACAACTTATATAAGAGTTAATGAGAGAAGATTCAAATATGATACAATACAAATATATGAACTCAAAATTGACATGATTAAATATAAATTGACATAATTATAAAATAAATTAATTATTAAATATATTTATTAAATTTTAAATATTTGAACATTTACATACAAATATAAATTACTACTCTTAAGAGATATATGTGAAAGCTAAAATAATAGTGATACAATATATATATATATTTATATAAAAATTGTGTAGACGATGGCGACCCTCGATTCTTCGTGGTTTGGCCGCTACCTATAAAGATAGGGGAAAGATGAGTACATGTCGAGGTGGCACTGTTTTTTGATACATGGGAGACTGTCAATCAAATTGCTTTTTGTTTGATCAATGAGAAAATTCCTAACTTAAAAAACCGCTATGTACTCAAAACTAAAAACAGTATTATAAAATTGCTAAATGCGAAATTTTTAGAAGTCTTTCTTCATTGAAGGTTGACCTCCCTCGAAGGTTCATGTTGTCATTTTCCATTTCACTTTCTATAACTTTCATTCTATCCAAACACTTCACCATAGGTAGAAATAAGAAGAATTATTAAAGATTAAAAATAGTCAAAATAATTAATTTTATTTGCATTTAATTTTTTTTATCTTTAAATATTTTTATTTTTTATTTTCAAATATTTTATTTTAAAAATAATAAATTAAACGGATTAATTTAAATTCAAATCCACTAAGTACTTAATCTAATATATCTAAATCAATCAAACCACAAATTAAATCGGTTTGATCTAGTCTAATAGTACTAGAAATCGAATCTTGTTGAAATTCAACTTATTAACAAGCAAGCCTAGTTGTCACGTTGGATCACTTGAAACTCTTCACCAATAATTTTAAAGGAGATGCTTCTTCTGTTGTAGTGAGATGACATGTCGACAATACATCAGATTTCTGGTCGAGGGGATTGGATAATTCCCACTAGAGAAAAGACCAGCAGGATTCCTCTGGAAAAGACATCTCCAATTTTCAACAAAATGTAGTGAAAGGTCACTCATGATTAACTCGTATTGTGGACCAACAATTGGAACCCTATGGAGTTAAAAAAGAAAAAATACAAAATTTTATAAATTTCTCTAAATAATTTGAGATTATAAGATTTATATTTTTTTACTTACTATACAAAATGAGATATTAACTTTTACAAATTTATATAACTTTAAATAATATATATGCCGTGAGGTCTAGTTGAGTTTATCAGTTGGTTTACTTTTATATAAGTGACGCGAGTTTGAATATCGATCAGTAGGGCTTTAGGTAAAAAAAAAAAAAAAAAAAATATATGTGTGTGTAAAGATGAATTTATTTGCATTTTACTTTTAATTTTTTTTGTATTTTATGAAGTACAAAAAATTAAAAATTAAGTGTAAATAATAATTCCACCTATATGTAAATGTACATTATCATAATCAGTGTCACGTCGACAATTTGATATTTGAGTGCTAGCTTGGTTGAAAATTTAAAAATAAAAAATAATAATAATATTAGAAGTATCCAGTGGGGAGCAAGATATGGACTGGCGCACAAGGGTGTGTTTGGTAATTAAAAAATTATTAATCTCGTCAAATGTATGGCAGGTTTACTCTTACAAAATTAGAAACCTTCCATGAAAGTCAATTTTTTTTTTTTTTTTTTGTAAGTTAACAAACACATCGTTACGCTAAAGAAATTGAATTTTGCATTAAAAGTTGTTAATTTTATTGAACGCACAAAATTAGTTTTTCTTTTTTTACAAAAGTAATAATTTTTTATAACAAATTTATTTATTTATTAATTTATTATGATAGTTACTAAATGTTTCATAGAAATTAAGTGCTTCCTTCAAATTTGGATTTTGTGTCCAATCAAGAAGGTTTGCATGCGCCATACGCATTTCGAATCAATCCAACGTGAATTTTGTGAAAGTGTGAGATGGATGGCATTTTTAATTGTCAGCAAATGAAATTGAAGCATCATATCATAGCACCACCATTCTTATGTATGTTTATATATATATATATATATAAAGTAAAAATTAAAAATGTTGTGGCTCTTTATTTCTCGTGTAGTGACATAGAAAAAAAATTAAAAAAAAAAAAAATTCTCATGTAGTGCTCTAATATATTCACAGCCACTAATTCGCTCACCTGATACTCAAACTTGAGGCCATAACATCAACTCCTTTCTAGCAGATCTTGACTCAACTTCCAACCAGCAAAATCCAACAAATGATGAAAGAATTATACACTCAAGCTGCGTTTGGGCCTTAAAATTATTTAAAAATTTTAAAAATTTTTTAAAAATTATTCACTTCCTATTTTATTAAACAAATTACAAACGCACAATTTTTATTAAATTATCTCACTCCAAACGCCCCTTTGAATACTAAATTAAAATTAGAACCATAATAATAATATTATTTATTTATTTATTTATTTGTATTATTTTCAAGAAGGGAAATTAAGTCCCGTTTAGCTCGCCAACATAAACTAAAATATAAAATATAATTTTTTACTAATTTTCTTCAATTTTTTTTTTTTAACTTTTCCTATCAAATACAAAATTAATTTTTATTGGTTTTTGCCCGCCCAGGGTCTAGTCGTGTTAACTAGTGGATTTATTTCCCACATAGGTAATATGAATTTGAATCCCACGATTTATGTAGATGTTCAGTGTCAATCACATATCCCTTAGTTTATCTATCAATTACGCGGATCATTGAGATTTGTAATAAAGTAGTAAGGATTTTGGGTTAAAAAAAATTAATATTTTTTTTTAATAATTTGTACTATTTTTTTAATTTTTATAAATTTTTACTGAAGATTCAATTACAAACTAAAATGTGTCAAAACATGATATCAATTTATACTTTTTTTGGTCCGCCCAATGTATCTCAGCCAATATGATTAGTGTGGTCTCTCTGACTTTGTGGGGGCAGCTCCTCTAATTATTTTGTGGCTTCACTGTCAATTGATGATGTGCAAAGTCCTAATTGCACACATGATTTGTTACCAATAATACCCTCAGAAGAATCTTTCAGAAAGAGTAATGGAATGACAATGAATGAAAGTTTATTACTTGAAAATAATAAATTTATAAAAAAAATATATTTTAATTCAAACTTTACCACTACCGTATTCTATTGGTTATGGTATAGTTTGAAAAGAAAATAAACTTTACTTAAATTACTTTGACATATTTTTGTTGGAAAATGATAAATACATTCTTTTATTAGTTTTTCCCACTCCACATTATTCTCATTCATCAAAGTTATTGTAGAGTAGAAAAAATTAATTAATGGAAGAGTACATATATTCGCACTTATTTTTATTTTATATAACTTTCTTTTTCTTTTCAATTAAAAATTGATTTTTTAATTTTTAAATATATTATTCACATTCATAAAATAAAATAAAAAATCATAAAACAAATGATCAAACGTAGAAAAAAATATGCAAGTGTTAATATAAGCCTGCTTAAATAAGCCTGTTCATGAATTTTCTATTTTAAATATTTTTTATGAATCTAAATAATATGCCTAAAAATAAAAAAATTAAATTTTAATAAAAAATAGTCACATAAGACAAAAATAAGCTAAATTAAAGTAAACAAGCATATTTTCTCTTGAAACCATACCTTTATATATTTTCTGGCCCAATATATTTTCCTTTGTTTATTATTATATATAATTCCATACCCCATGCAATATATACTGTTGGTCATATAATTCTATATATACACAACAAATCTTAGGCATGTGAGCCTAAACTGGTAATCAAAGAGTGCAATTTGTACTTTGTAGGCAGATGATTATTAATCACTTGAAACTATAAGACGGATATTGTTATGCCAAATTTTGTAGTTCACGAGTTTGATACAAAATTTAAATAGATATAGATTACAAATGACTTTCTTCATATATATATATATATATGACAAAAACAGTAACCTATAATTAATTGAAACACTCAAAGCACAAAAGGAGAGGAGTGAAGTCCACAAGCAAAGACATGAGAAGCATTTTAACTTACAACAAAAGAGAGATTGTCAATAGGAAACAATAGTGCCCTTCCTTTCAGGGAAATAACGGGATTCCCGAAAGACTTTTGGGTCATTTGAAATTTTAATTTTTAGTAATTTTCAACATTTATTTGTTAAAAGTTATTGATAAGTAAAATTTTTGATGTGTTTACTAAAGTAACAATTTTTAGCAAATTTTAACAACTTTTGAGTATTAGGTAAAATTTTTAATAATTTTTGACAATTTTGTGTTTTTGATAAAAATTTTAATAATTTTTGAGTCGCGTAAATTACTGTAACTAAGGAGAAAAGTGACAAATAAAAATATTAATTGTAAAAATAATTTTATCATAAATTAATATTTCCATAGTAATTAATTTTAATACTCTATTATTATTCTTTAAAAATTATTTTTATATTGATAAAATAATTTAATATAACGAATTTTAGTTTATTTAAATTAATTATTAATTTTAATAACATATATTAATACAATCCATAATCTAGTAATTTATTATTAACGAGATAAATTTTTATTTAATAAAACATTTTAATAACTAAATCATTTTAATAAGTAATTATTATTTATTAAAATTATTTTAATTTGAGAAAATAAATAATTTATTCATAAACTAACATTTTAATAATATTATTTAATAAAATATAATGAATAATTTTAATAATAATTTATTATTTATTAAATATTATTTTAATAAAATAATTTAATAATTAATCAAATTTAATTTAATAAAATAAATTATTTTTGAATATTTATTATAATTATTAAAAGCAGAAACATTGTTTAGGATTTATAGGTGTCTAAAGAAATGTTTTATTACTAGAATAATGAAAAAAGAAAAAATTTTTCATTACTCTTTATTACCCATCCCTTTCTAGGTAATAATTTACCCTCATATAGGAGTATTACTCACAGTATAATTTTTATCCCTTCTTCCAAACAAATGTAATAGAGAATAAAAATTACTCTAGTAAATTTTATTATCTGTTATCTCCTAAACAAACACCCATAAAAAGCAAAAATTACTCAATTTCCGCTTATTATCCCTTATGCGCCAACTTTATATTCGAAATTTTGATTTACTTATATTTCCAATGAAGTTCGACCACGTCTCAAATAGCAATAACATAATGAGAGAGATTCAATAATCTGGCCATACATCTTAGGCCGACGCTAAAGAGTGGCCATCCATGCATGCGAAGAAACTGAATGGTGAGGGCCCACAGCAATGGGCTTGCTGTTACGCTCTTCACATTCCCGAGGACAAGTCACCAAAAAAAAAGTTCGTGAAAAGTATAAGAGCCTTACCAACCTGTTGATGGAATTGGGGGAGAATTGTACTACGAAAGCAAGCCAATATCGGCATGACCTCTCACCATTTAGTTTCTTCTGCTTTGATACAAAGCAAAGGCAGTGAAGTGTTTTTAGTATTAAAGCTTTGTTTGTTTAGATATAAATTGTTTTGATGAAGATGTTTTTTACTTGCGATTCAAGGTTTCGACATAAAATGATTAAATTAATTTTTAAGACAAAATTTTATATTAGGGTAGGTTAGGGACATGTTCCCTAGGTAAACAAAGATGGAGTTATATGGGGACAGACTTGGTCCCTTTCTTAATTATTAGAATTACTATAAATGACTTATATTTAATTTAAACTGTAAAATTTATTGGCTTATAGTATTTTTAATGGATTGATGAATTTTGATCTCTGTCATTTAAAATTTTTAACTCCATCCTTCGAGGTAGAAGTTGACTAATTAGGGAGAGATTCTACTGAATTGACCTTAATAAAGAAATATTGGTGTTAGATTTATATTTTTAATTGATAAATTAGTAGACAAAATAATGATTTCACACTTATACTTTTAGATATTTGGTTAGGGTTGGAAGGTATAAGTTTGAAGGTTTTTAAGCGCCAAGTTTACGTAAATTAGTTAGTTAGGTTTTAAGAATCTTGGTCGAAAAATTTCAAATAAAACAAAGTTCGATTGATAAATACCTCGATGGGAATCTTGCCTCCAACAAGATTGCTAACTAATTATCTAATGAAATTTTTTTTCAGTATATTTTTACACAAATTCGATTTAATGTTAATCCTAGAGCTTGCTAAGAAAAACAGAGAGCAATTAAGAATGTTAGGAAATATTGAGACGATATATTCAATATAGAAGCTCCTAGCTATCTCATCCCAGCGAGCCACGAGATCTTCAAAATATTCAAGGTGGTTTTGTATTCAACTTCAAGCATGATTTAGTCTAAAAATTACATGAACATATTAGCCAATTGTTATGTTTATTTAGAAAGTTTTTTAATACTTAAGAACGCTAGAAATACTTTAAGGAATGTTTTTTAATGTTTAAGGAAGTTGAAAATGCTTTAGTAAGGTTTCCTAAGCTTCAAAGAGATTGGAACATTTATAGAAAGGTTTTCTAAAGGTTTTTTGAATGTGAAACTCTATAATCATATGAATAATATTGGATAACTTGAGTGCTCTACCTTGTCCTAGGGTCTTTTTGTTGGTTTTATAGCATAGGGAAAGAGAAAAAATACCTTAGTCCGAAGCTTGAACGTAAAAAATTTTTCAGAAGCACAGCGGAAGCAACTTTGCTTAGTAATTCAATCTTTCAGATTATTCTCAACCTTTCTCTCTCTAGATAGTAAGTGTGTGGTCACCTCTCATATTGTTGGCTTATCTCATATATATTCAAAAGAGAGAGATAAGTTTCACTGAGATTATATCTCTCACTTTATCTGAGATATTCTCTCAACAACTTAGAGAATATCCTCCCACTCACAACATGTGTGTAAAATATATGAGATAATGCATTAGAGAAAATCTCTCAACCACTTGAGAGAATTTTTCTCAACCATTTTAACATATACAATATATATATATAGGATAAGGCATCAGAAAAATATTTTATCAATCTGAGAAAATATTTCTCAACATTTACATCCTATCTATTATACGTTATATTGTATAGATGATTATTATATTTTTCAAAAAAAAAAGATAATTCCAAACCAACCACCTGAGCCCATCAAGATTTAAGTTGAGCTAGTTTAGGGACTGAAGGCCCATGGACTCCTAGCTCCAATTTAAAGAATTTG
>JAVXUM010000037.1:29041448-29053170 GCA_035590655.1 Pouteria glomerata
CTCTCTTTTTTTTTTTTTTTTTTTTAATGAAGTGAAGGTCAAATCAGTAATGGTTCTGTTCATGATCTCTTCTATGAATAGTCTTGTTTGTTCCCCAATTTTGATAGAGCAAAACTTTCCAAAATCCAAATAGATCAGAAGGAAGCAATCACTCTAATGGGTAGAAAGAAAATACGACAGTAACAAATTAGCTAGCCTAGAATAAAGTAGAGAAGGTGGACAAAACAAACAGTTGACAAAAAAGGGGGGGTATTATCTAGTGGAAGAAATTACTAGTTAGAAATAATTTAAAATACAATTAATGGGCAGGTCTTGAGATCACTCGAAAAGTATGCTCCTGAGTTTCAAATGGCTGACATGAATATGGTTTTTCACATTGGTTTGGTAAATAAAATGACAAAATGTATACACACATATATATATATATATCAAGTGGTTATTAACTTGAGGGAGGTAGTCAAAAGTTCGTCGTAGACTTGTAACATAGTGGCTTGGGCACCTAGCTGGCCCTAAGATCGCAGTCCTTAATTAATTAAGATTCTGAAAACACATGGTTGCAAACATATACAATACATTTAACTTGAGGGAGGTAGTCAAAAGTTCGTCGTAGACTTGTAACATAGTGGCTTGGGCACCTAGCTGGTCCTAAGATCGTAGTCCTTAATTAATTAAGATTCTGAAAACACATGGTTGCAAACATATACAATACATATATATATATATATATATAGAGAGAGAGAGAGAGAGAGAGAGAGAGATGAACCTGCAACATCTTGTTAACATTGCTCGCACCAAACACTTTGTGGACACTGGCAAACTTTTGAGGCTCATCAGCTGGAAAGTAAGGAGCAAACACACAATCCTGGGCGCATCTCCGGCGGAGAAGCTTGCAAGCAGCACAAGGGGATGCTGCCCCTTGCTTCCTATTACCATTCTCCTTCATATTATATACTTCAACTGTGGCAACTAACCAATTAAGTTGTGCTGTAATTAACTACCTCAACACTACTATCTAGTACAACTTAATTAGCCTCACATCAAAAGCAATTTGGCCTATATATATACATATATGTATAATTAGTACCACAACCAAAGGTAGGATACCCACAAAAGAAAATTAAAAAAAAAAAAAAATTGGAAGAAAAAGAAAAGCTTGAACAAAAAAAGAAAGTGGGGGAGAGGTGGTGCTAGGGAGAGAGGAGGGGGCTGAAGGCAAGAGGGGTTGGGTGTTATATAGAAAAAAGTAGACGGCAGGATATCTTTAATGGGTCCTACCAAAGAACTCTTAGATTTTGCTAGGCAAAAACATCCTTATTGATAAGATCTTCCTTCCACTTCTTTATTTCCCCCACTCTGTATTTTTTTTTGGCAGGAGTTTATGATATATATATTTACCAGCCTACTTAAAAGGGTGTATATAGACTATAAAAAAAATAAAAAATACCAACTTCACTTACCCTGCTATTGAAACATGAACTCATTCAAGGGAGAGAAAAGTGAAGAAAAATGATAACAGCGTATAATGTAGTGAAAAAGTTTTTTTTTCTTTAGTTGATTTAGAAAATTAATTAATTAAGCAAAAAAAATTACATAAATTAATAATTTTATTTATTATTTATTTTTTTTCTCCCACAAATCTAAATAGCATCAAAGTTCATGTCCTGGTGATCAGTGACAGTAATCAACAGATTTGGTTTTTATCTGATATAGGATGAGTGTTCTGAGGAAGAAGTTGCTGCATTTCCAAATAACTCAGAAATAGCATGGAAGATCTTGAGTGTATCTCAACAGCCCTTAGTAAAACTTTTGCTAATTAATTAAGTTAATATTTTCTTATTATAAAAAAAATGTAATTCCGGTGTCAAAAAATATAATTAAAAAAAATACTGTAATTATTTACCAACATCTTTTACATATTTTAACGGGGGCCTCTATCTTTTGGTTTGTTAACTTTTTTTTTTTTTTTTGGCTTAGGGAGCTAAGATGGGATATATATATCTATAAGCTGTTGGGTCTTTATTTGTTTGCTTGATTATCAAGCTTTACCACTAATTATTCTTTATTGGGCTTTATTAATATTTATTTCCCTCTCAGTGGCTCATGTTTTGATCTTGCCTAACGCTTTACACACAGGTAGAGACAAGACGGGTTACAAATAATGAAATCAAAATCAAATAAAGGATCCTAGTGACAGGCTCCAATTGATAAGATATGTGCATTGATTGGATTGGAACCAAACATAAAAGCAAGAAAATGCATAAATTACCACCCTATACTTAGTGGAAAATTTAACTGAAGAGATCATGTTTGGTGATCTCATTAATAAGAATGATTTCCGGGCAGGTTGCATCATTGATAGTGAGTGCTTTGATGGTGGAGTTACCAATATATATATATACATATTTATATATATATATATGCATGCATATATGTATGTAAATCCCATTTGCATTGTGCACCTTATACTTAAGAGTTGTTTACTGTAATTGTTTTGGTCAAAAACGCGGCTTATAGAAGAAAACTTACAAACTGATAAGATTCTCCTAGTGAATTTTTTTTCTTAGGAAGAATACAAATATTCTGATCCATCAAATCCCCACGAAGCAAACTTTTTACTATGCTGGCTGTGGGCTTGGTTGCTGATACACGTCACTGCAAAAATGTACACACTATTATATATATTATATATACCTCATTTAGAGGGGTGGACTCATAAATTATAATTAGTGAAATAAAATTATATTTTTAAAATAAATAGAAATAAAATTAAAAATACAGTAAAGATAAAATATAAAAAAATATAATTTATAAAAAATAATTAACTTAATAAAAGTTTAATATAATTTTGCAATTTAGTAAAGGTAATTACCCCGCTGGCCCTAATTTGGTTTTGCCAATGAGCAAGACTATTGTTCATTAATTGTTTGATTTGTTCACTGTGAATTGAATTAGTTGTTTTAATTAAGAAATCAAACTACAAGTAAATGGGAAATTACAATTAATTAAATATGGGGAAATTCGAGCCACCAATCAGCCATATCACAAGGATGTCCTTTTCAGCCATTTTGAATTGAGAGGGATCGCAAGGACTAGCTAGTAATTTTGTTAGTAAAAAAAAACCTCAATCATTTCAATCTTTTACAACCGCATTAATTGAGCAGAATTTTCTTCCTCTGGTGGTTGCAATAGTAACAGCTTGAACTTGACGCCTTTGACCTAGCTTGGAAATTCGGTGGTTATTTTTTATTTTTTTATATTGAATGATATATAGTTTTTGCATGCCTTTCTTTTGAAATTAAAGTGATATTTGACATGTACGCATGTTCTTCTTCAATTGTGCCAATTTTGATGATACAGCATTACTATGTGATCAACCTTCAAGAACTGTTTTGTGATATTTATAATCACATTAATTGTTATATCTAATAGAGCATAATATTGTTTATTTTGAGTTGAATTAAATTATAACAGTTCACATTTTTATAATATTATAATGTTTGTTATGAGCTCAATTAGTTGTGGCACGAAGACTTGTTAGGGTTGATATTATTCTCATCCAAATTCACTTAATACTGAAGTATCAATGAACTCTAATCTTTATATGATTTTTAAAAGTTTAAAAAGTATTATATTACGAACATGTTGAATTATATAAGGTTCGTTTGGAGTGTTTAAAAAAATTAAAAAATAATTAAAAGTTAGTATTGATGTAATGTAAAAGTGATATGTGGCAAAATGTAATTTGAAAAATTTAAAAAATTTTAAACTTTGTACAATGTTTTGACAAAAGTAGCCACTAAACGGACTCATATATACGTTTCTTCCACTCAATCAGTATAAGACAAAAGTGTATAATCTCATTTGGTAGTTACTTATTTAGGTTTAGTTTGGGATGAAAAAAAAATAATTTTTTTGTGTTTGAAAATGAAAAAAAATTAATTTTTTAGTAATTAACTTTTTAGTTTTTGATTAATTTGATAATTTTGTTTATCATAATTTAAAAAAAAATTAAAATATAAAAGGATAAGTTTAATTATTTAAAAAAAAAATTAAAAAAAAAACTGAATAACTAAAAAGATACCGGACGGAGCCTTAATCTCTCATTGACTGGCTTATGAACAAAAGTACTTCACCATGTTTCAATGCATGATAGCTCGTTAAATGTTTCTTTTTCGCCTCCTCACATCACCGTATATCCGTCACACTAATAGAGAAAAAAGAACAGCCCATTCATGAGGAGCAATTCTGTTTTATTCCTTTCTTGTATCCAACATTATGAAAGTTGCCATTCTTCATTATAATTTATTTTTATTATAATAGGACAGCGTCTTTTTCTATTTTATTTTTATTATAATTTAAGACTATTTAAGTTAAGAAACAACGACAATACAGGAGAAATTTCGACTCAATAGTGATGAGGGCAGAATTGCACCATACCCCAAAGTCAGTTAATCCATAACTGATCTAAAGTCTGTCAATCCATTGCACCCTACCCCAGTGGCCTTTTTATGGTACCTGGGGTTCCAGTACTACCTGCAAATAGATATATATCACTCTTACTATATATATACACACATATACAAATATGTTTGACTTATATATTACTCTTTAGATGAACAAGTGCGGCACCACCTAGAACCAATTGTCTCTCTTGTGTGTATATTTATCCTACATATACATGGTCTAGGCTGCAGCTAAGCCTTTTGTTAGATACTGCAACAATGAAATAGGGAACAACTGGGGACTTCTAAAGAGTAATTGTACACAACATGGGGCCTCACTGTCCTTTGGATGCATTCCAAGTAGTTTTCATCTTTTCTTTTCTCTGTTGTTATAAATATATACAAAGCAAGCATGGCCAACATTGAGAAAGCATATTTCATGACTGGTACTGAAAAGTTGTCAACAGGGTCATCCCTGTATATATATATATATATACACATATGCAAATCGACTCAGACATATGCATATATATATGTGTGTGTGCATATGTACTCCTTTTTTTTGTTTTTTTTAATTCATTCAAAAGCTAATAGTGGCAACGTTTGCAAAAATATCTCAAAAACTTTCTCCCCCAGAATTGTGTGTGCATGCTTGAATTGAAATCCAGGCAATCTATGATATTGCTTAGGTCTCTTTTGCTGGATTAAGCCTCAAGTTACAGCTGGCCCACCTAAACATAATGGGATTTGAAAACACAATCATATATTTGATTTTGTGGAGTTTTGTTTCTAAAAATATATATATATATTAATATGTTTTGACTTAATTAAATTATCTTTCTAATAAAATTATCTTTCTAATACGCACTAGTACTCAAGCGATTACTGTTTTAGCCTTTTTTTGGTAGGCCCCGGAGATCCAATATATATATATATATATACACATGAGGATGGATGAAATGAGTGTATATACATGTACTCCAAATTAACAATTGTCACCTAAGAAATGGAAGTTGGGGTTGCCTTAATGGAGCCACACACACACACACACACACATATATATATATTTTACTGTTTTAAGCTAGGTTGAGAGAGGGCATAGAGGGCCTATCATCATAATTAAACCGCTTCAAGTAAGACCGTGATCCTTTTCTTCACGAGGAAAAAGAAAGGCAACATTGGGAGCTTTAAAAATAAAAATATAAAATTTTATAAATCTTTATAAACATAAATTATAAGATTATAAAATTTAAATTTTTTATTTATTATATAAAATAAAATATTAATTTTTATAATTTTATTTAATTTTATATAATTCCAAACCAACCTAAAATTTACTATAGTTATTAACAAGTATATATCATCCCCATTGACTTTGGACGGATGGGCCCTTTTATGTATCATGATCAGGTGTCTCTGTGATGGACCAAGTCCCTTATCATGCCACCATTGGCCATGATGATCAATTATATTATATATATATATATATTTCAATTAATATGTGTGTATGATTTTTTTTGGCTATTAGTTGGCCTGGACAATTTATCTTAATTTCACTCCATCTTTTCAAAAATCATTTGACACTTTGATTTTATTTGTTTTGATGTAAAATATTTTTTAAAAAATACATATACTTATATTCCACCAAAAATATTTTACATTGAGATTTTGTTTGTTTCAATTGAAAATATTTTAAAAAAATATATTTACTCAATTCCTAAAAAATAAAAATATTTAAAAAAATATTTGAAGCGTGAATTAAACGGGAGCTTTAAATTTGGAAATTAATGATTTCAGAAAGATTTGGATAAGATCTTGACTGAAGATTATGGGAATTAATTAGTATGAGAAGACAAGGGCAAAAATGACAAATTAGAACCTGTAAGTAGCTTATAACAAGCCTAGTAACAAATTCTTGAGGGGGGAAAGTAATGAAGCATGATAAGATGGGAAACTAATTATAATAAATAAGCTGCACGCATGAATCAATCCATTCATTGGAGGAAAAAAAATTCTTGTATGGTGGTTTGATCGTCTTTTGTGATATAATAATGGCGAGAATCAATTTGTAAGGCGGTGACATCATTGATGGTAAGTGCCTCTTATTTAATTAATTCTCTTTTTAATTAAAATTTTCTGAGAGAGTAAGAGGGGTTTGGTACTGCTTGAAGGAAATCATTATGTCATCACCGATTCCCCTTTTATGTATAATTAACAAAAGGCCATTATTAGGGTTGTATACATAGTTTTTATATATATATATATATATTTATATATATTATAAAAATAATAAAACTATTTTTTATTAATTTTTTATAAAAAATTAATAAAAGAGTGTAAACATTTTTAACTTATATAAAATTTAATTAATTAATAACATTAAATTACGAAATTAGTAAAAAAATAATTAAGGTGGGGTTACAGTGAATTCTATAGCATCAAAATTGTATATATGAGTCTCGTTTATGACATATAAAGGGAGAGAAATTCGCCATCATCCATTGTGTTTGTATAGTTTGTGACAGAGAATAAAAGAGAAAGCCAATAATATTTATGAAATTAAAAATAATTAATTTAAAAAATTAATTTTTTTATTTTTAATATTCTTAAAAAAAATTATGCATTTAATATTTGGTTTTTTTTTGAACTTTTTTTTTTTTTCATTTTCTATGCCTTTTTCTTTTCTAACACCATCAAATCCACACCCCCAAACATACCATAAGCAAAATGAAAATGAGATTCTTATTTGTTTCGGAATCACATGCCCATGCAGCGATCCATAAGTTGATTTTCTCATACCAGAAAGAGTATGGTCAAGTAATAAACTTAATTCAGAATGATGGGATAATATGCAGTCTTATGTAAATTGTAATTTTATGTAGTTTTTATTTTGAAATAATGTTATGACAGAGAGAGATATATATATATATATTGTAACGATTACCCTTTGTGCACATGGATTTTAGTTTTTAAACCATCGATGGGACGAACCAAGTTAATTAACCACGTTACTACTTCCAGGATGATTGGAAGGGGTCTGGATATGGGCACCCTATATGTGCCTCTAACTCCCAGTTAAGCATATTAATGAGCTAATTGACTTAAGTCTCCTCGATGTAAATCTTGATGCTGACTTTGGGACTCTACAAAATACAAAAAAATAACATAAAATTTTATAAATTTCTATAAAATTCTATAAATCTTTATAAATACGCAACTCGAAATTGTAAAATTTAAATTTTTTACTCACTACATAAAACCTGAAACTATAAAATTTAAATTTTTCACTTATTATACAAAACCCGAGACATTAACTTTTTATTTTATACAACTCCAAACACATTCGCTATTGTTTCAACAGTTTCGTCAATCTAATCATAATCCTGAAAATAGTATGTATATATATATATTATATAACAATTTTAAATAAAGTTCACTTCTATAAATCATCCGAATGTCACTTATATGACATTAAATTTTTCAATCGTTAATTAAAATTTAATAATTTAAACATATTTAAATGTTTTTATAAATTTTTTAATTAAAAAATTATTTAAATAAATTCAAACAGTTGAACTTCAATCTATCAATCTATACATTTGGTGTCATAAAACATTATACTTCCCGTCAATCTTCCCCTTTCAATTTAACGCTTTCTAAATTAGATAGGATCGAGCGCAATGACCCTGTCTGGGTCGGTGCATTCTTTTTGGTGGTTGCAAGGCCATTTCTTCTGTCTAAATCCATGGAAATTAAGCTCATTGGAAAACTTCCAATTCCATTTTTTGTCGCCACCCTGAGCTATTAGTTTAGGTGAACAAACTGATCGAAAACTATTGAGAGTTACATTTTATTTGTTTATTTATTTTTTTTAGTGTGTCAGTGTGTGAGCTAAATAATGCCCTATATATATATATATATATGGGGCATTGTTATCATGAAGATTCGAAACAAGATCTTGTCTGTAGCAAGACATCGACAGAAACAAGGCGCGCATTTGACACTGAGAGCTACTTATATAACATTAAAACAAGAAATCAAGAAAACGCTTAATTATATCATATATCTACTTATATCTCTATATATGCCCCGTAGAACATTCTCCAAATCATATAATCCTAAAAGAATGTTAATCCTGGCCATTATATATGCAGACTTAAGTGCGTTAACAACAATAATCGACCATAGATTGTTGCAATTGACTAAATACAAAACGCAAAAGTCTAAGGAAAAAAAAATATATAAATAAGAAAGCAAGAAGAGGTTTGGCCTGATGACATTTATTCACAGTAAAATGTCATTATACCAAAAAATTAATTCTTTATGTTTAGATATACTTTTATATATATATATATATATCGTGAACAAGATTATGAATTCAAGATCTTGCGGTTTATTTCCTTGCCTCCATGCTGTGTTTTTCCACCAAGCAACCTAAAACCGTGGAAATTAATCTGAGGGCCTTATCTCTTGGGTGGGTAAGGACTGTCGTCTAAAGTTGCTGCCAGTAAAATTAAATAAAAATTGATGGTTATATATATATATATATTGTTTGTGTTGCACATGCAGTTGGATGTGTTTTCTTGACATTCTACCAAAGTTTTCTCATTCTTTACCGCTAAGTAAAAACCTTTTCCTTTTGTTTTGTTCAGTTAATGTCGTTAGCTTGACTTTCGTGACCAGCATGTTTGAGTGCATTTACACGAATCATTCATGCATGGGTTAAACTGAAACATGCAATTCAGACGTTAACAAATTGGTTTTGTGATGCAACACGGCATGCTCTTGGATTACATGCAACAAAGGAAATATACAAGGGCAAATGCTTAAAAATAGATCAGAAATTCAACGTCCCCAAAATTGTATGAAATTTGGTATCTGTTGCGTGGAAACTGCGGGAAAACTCTAACCTCCCAAACTTTGCGAAATTCTATCCTTTTAGGGTCTCAAATTATTCTAATTTAGAGAAGTTTAAGACATGAAATAACTTTTTCTAGGAATCTCCGCTTTGAGCACCGTTTGGTTTGTTTAAAGGATATAATTTTTTTATTTATTCCAGTCTCCAAATTTGACTTTTTTTTTTATTATATAATTTAAACAAAATATTTGACTGACATCTTGTCTTTTCTTTCAATTCTACGCGTGCATTTCCCTGCATCAACTTGGAAAACGAAAAGACAACATTGGCAAAATATGCTTAAAGTGGTCCTTGGAAATCTGTACACATTCAGCAACTGAGATTAATTAGCCGTTTGTTTATTATAGAGCTAGGTATAAAAGAGTACTGGCCTGATTAATTGCTGATGATGGATATTGTAATTTAATTTTTAATTAATACCCAACTGAAATATATTATGTTCTTTGACATAATAATGAGATATTCCATCGTCTGGCCAGGTGTCTTAAATTATTTTGATTCTGACTGGTTCTTATTCAAACAGCTGCCAGCTAGGTGACTTCCTTGATTTGATCTACTAACTAAAATTGTATATATATTAGTTAATTAGAAGCAATAGAGGCCTCTACACAAACTGGGGGAAAAATTTAAAAAAAAGAAAAAAAAATAGGAAGGAATGTAATGAAATCACTCCCACCACCAACCGCAATGCGATTAAAAGAGCCTTTTGACTTACAAGAGCTAGCTCTTCAGTCATGCCACAAAAAGATTCCGCAGCGTGCGATGGACCTTTTCCTTTTTGAACGTGTGCTGAATCATGCTGCTGTTAGAAGAATTACAACAGTACTGCTAAGAGACTTAAAGTGAATAGTACCAAAAAAAAGAGCTAAAAAATATTCTCATTCAGTATGGTCAACGCAAAATATGATTACATATGAGAGAGTACTATTAGTTCATTTCCTATGTATATTTATTAGTCGGGAAGTAGTACTTCTTCTTCGTTGACATTCCGTTTGATTAGTTGTTTAATTCTCTCCAGTGATGAGGCTTAAGAGTGGCCTTGTATACGTTCACCAAACTTGCTTTCATCAACCTAGCTAGCTAGAAGCATGAACATTCCCTTCTGAATCATAACTTACGTAGTATATAAAAAATACAAGCTTACGTAATTGAATCACAACTTTGCTTACACTATTTATAGGGATGCAAATTAGGGGTGTTGCACCAGCAATACCCATCGTACACTAAAAGTTCTTGTCTTGAAAACATTTTTTCTACCTCCAATTACACTAAAACAAAATGGCTCCAAGTTTTGAGGATGGAAATTCATTGTTCAACTTTGTAGTTCGGGACGGTAATGGTGTCAAAGGCATGGTTGATTCGGGCTTAGTGAACGTGCCCGAACGCTACGTTCAACCACCGAACGAGCGAATTGGCAAAGCGAATGCATTTCCACACGAGGAAGCCCCCATCGATCTGTCGGGGCTCGATGGACCTAACCATCAACAAGTGGTGGAAGCTCTTGCTAAGGCTGCCGAGAGGGTTGGATTCTTCCAAGTGGTGAACCACAGCGTGCCTTTGCAATTGCTCGAGTCTCTCAAGGAGGTGGCGCACCAGTTCTTTGGGCAGCCTCCTGAGAAAAAGGCTGTTTATCTTAAAGGAGTGAGTCCAAGTCCTCTGGTGAAGTATGGAACCAGCTTTGTGCCTGAGAAGGAGAAGGCCTTGGAGTGGAAGGACTATATTAGCATGGTGTACACTAATGACGAAGATGCTCTTAAGCACTGGCCCAATGATTGCAAGTAAGCATTATTGCTTTACGTAAATGTAATTCCATTTTCTTTACTAATAAGGTAAATTTGTGTTCTATAGAAGGGATTACTATTCTTAGTCCACTAATTTGGATTGATGTTCCATGCAAATAATTGCATGCTTGATAGGGTTCATATATGAAAATAGTACGTATAGAGTTATGTAAGCGAGTCGATTAGAATCTTGCTATCTTGGGGTTCATTAACCTAGAGCAGAGGTCGGGCTTGTGACAAGTTCTAAAAATCAAAATTGGGCTTAGGCTTGTTTATTTCCTGCCGGGCTCGGCTCATTGAAGATGACAAAACAAACCCAAACTCATTTAAGTTTGGCTTAGCTCGCCTATCGTAGAATATATACGATTCTAAACATTGGAAAAAAAAAAAATCAAATCAAGCTTTAATTTCTACAAATATATTATACATTATATACGGTACCTGATAACTCAGTAAATCCAAACAAGCACTGGGTGATCCAAATCCGATCCGGGTCTTCACGAGCTGCTGCCTTAACACCGGTGTGGTGCCTGCCAAAGAGCCTCCGATGCTTAAGTTAGCAAGGAAAACCCAAGATAATT
>JAVXUM010000037.1:29061430-29079622 GCA_035590655.1 Pouteria glomerata
TTTTTATCTCACTGCACGAATTACGAACCCACAAATTATCTCATTTTATCTCACTTTTTATCACTCCAAACACCCCCAATAAGTAGTTAAAGTTATTTTAAGTCAATAACATAAAATTAGAAAGCATTTAAAGAAAAAAAAATTGTAAAATAATAGATAGTGAAAAAACATTTAAGGAGAATAAAAAAATAAATATGTAAAATTACTTATTTATGTGAAAGTTATAGATAAATTGCTTTTTAATTTTATATATTGAAGTATAGGTAGTTATAAAAAAATTAAAGAATATTATAGGAAATTAAAAAAAAAAAAAAAGACTTCACTAAAAATAAGAACCACTTAAAAAATGAGTTTCACCAAACTCATAAAATTGCTCTCTAATAATATAGATAAGTTGAGGGTGCTTTTTCAACGGATCAATTTCCTTATTTTTGGAGAATAATTAGTTGTGTACCCCCCTTGACTGGGAGAGGATGCAATTAAAGGCACCATGCATGTTGTTCCCACAGTTTGCGTTGGTGGCACATATCACCAATTTTATTTTATTTTATTTTTTTATTTTTTTTATTTTTTTATGCATGAGACAATTTTCTCTTTTTGATATAAAGAACCTGTTTGGAGATAGAAAAAAGGTATAACTTTTGATAATTTTTTTGTATTTTTTGTGAGTTGTAATTTTTGATGAATAAAAGTGTAATTTTTAGTAATTTTTTACAACTTTTAGATGTTTGGTAAAATTATTATTGTAACAGAGAAGAAAAGTGGTAACTTTTGAGTGTTTGGTAAAATTTTTTACTGTAACAATGTAAAAAAATTAAAAAATGTGGAATCTGCTTTACTGTAATAGAATAGAAAAGTGAAAAAAATTATAGATTTATCAAAAATCTAAATACTATAGAAGTGCTAACTTTTTATATTTTTTGTGATTTTTTAAACCTCCAAATGAGCTCAAAATTATTAAAATTTTCTTATAGATTATACATCTATTTGTATTAGCGTAGACATAATGGTACAATTTTTACAAAATAATACTAAAAATATTACAACAAAATAGCTAGTATTGTTATTTGTATCCCCAATTCTCCTCTACTTAAGGTGTATTTAAAATAATAAAAAGTGAGATAAAATGAGATAAATTATGAGTTTATAATTTGTACAATGTAAATAATTTAAAATTTTTTTTTTTTTTAATTTTTCAACAAGTCAAACCACGCCTTAATATGTATTTTTTCCACGTCAAGCCAAAGTGAGATCTCTGCGCGCGAAGGAGGGCATTTGCTCAGAATTTTCCGAAGCTTTAAGATAAAAATAAATAAATTAAAGAAGAAAAAGAAATCCCACACTCCCTTATAATTAGCTTGGGGGCTGGCTAGCCGTTGTTGTTAGTTGTGAAGTCTAGCTGGTTGTTATATGTTTCTATCAAATTTCGTTGCATGACCATAAGTTTACGTACTTAGGTGATGATCTCACCTAACATTACAAGAGGGAAAAGTAAAAGGAAATAAAAATTTTGATAAGCAAATTCAAAAAAGTTAAATAAGACATAAATTTTATTTTATTTACTAGGTAACAAATAAAAGAAAAATAAGCATTTTTTTTGGTTAGTATAAATAAATAAATATTGGTCAATTTTTTTTCTTTTGATTAATTATAAAATATGAATATATACAAGTAATATAATATAATATAATTTCCAGTTTACTTTTATTTACAAATATTTGATTTAAATAAAATATTGTTAAAATTTTATTTAAAATTATATTAATTATTTTATTTTTTAATAAATGTTTTTTTATATTTTACCCTTACGTAATTTTACTTTTATTCTTATTTAACTTAAAAAAAATATAATTTTATCTTAACTAACTATAAATTCTAAGTACGTGGTCATGATAATTTTATCTTAACTTAAAAAAATATAACCCCAAACGCCCTTATAACATTGGTCCAAATCGGACAGAATATATGACGGCGGTTCTTCCAGCTCTTACCTCTCAAAAAAAAATAAAAAATTCTTCCAGCACAACGCATTGGTCTATTGGATCAATTTTGACCGTTTTGTCAGTAAAAGTAAAAAGATCACCGACCCAAAAGCAATTCTTATGCCATTTTTAAACCCTGCATTTCAGTCCAACCCAAAGTCTTATAATCTTTGGTCGTCAATCACCCTATAGTTTTCTTACAACTGCCGTTCCTTCAGTCATGAAGACCGATCCAGACAAAGATCAGTTCTTGAAGGAGTTCGGTTGCGATTATGGCTACCCGACTGCCCCCAAGAACATAGACGACATCCGAGCTACCGAGTTTAAGAGATTGAACGGTCAGCATCTCTTCCCACCCAAATTCTCATCCACCCCGTTTGGTTGCCAAGAAAATTGTGGATAATGGAAAGAAAATTAAGTTTATATATATATATTTTGGTTTTAAACTAAGATAGACTATGATAAATAATGAAAGAAAGGTTCGGGACTCTATTTTTCGAATGTTTTCTCAGTATTCAAAGATAGTGCGACTGACAATTTGGACAATTTTGTTATTATTTTGATTTTAAGCAAATAGGGAGAAAACCTAATTTTTCATGACTCGTCACTGAGCCAATTCAATTTTTTAAATTTAATATTTTTTATTTTTATTTTTATTTTTTTTTTCCTTCTGGGGCAACCAAAAAGAGGGAAGGTTGCATTTGTTTTCCTCTTTGTTCTGTTGTTTTGATTGAGATTCGAATTGTAGAACTTGTGTACTTGGATCATGCTGGGGCAACTTTTTATTCTGAGCTTCAAATGGAAGCAATCTTTAAGGATCTGACTACGAGTGTCTATGGAAATCCCCGTATCCTTGACATGCAAATTACATTCTTTTAGTGAAATGGTCCTGCGTTTTGTCATTTAAGGGGATGGAACAAATTTTGTACATTACCATTTGGAATGGATGCTAATGAGAAAATTAGTGTGATCTAATTGCTTTTAGGCTTTTGCTAATATAGTGACTATAAATTCATTCATATGTAGTTATAAATTATAATAGACGACGGTGCTTTACTTTGTTTTCTTCCTTTAATTAACCTCATGGTATGCAGTAATTGTAAATGGACACTCCCTTTTTATCATTATATAATTGTATTAAAAAAACACTATTTCTTGTAAGACATTTGCATAAAGATTCAAACCACAAATACCTTATTAATGTACAATCTGTACTCTTTCACTCTCTTCTTGAAATAGTTATATGAATACATTTTCTAGGAGCCGTTGAAATTGTAAGTGTTTCGTTAAAGATTAAGCATACTCCAGCTTAGAATTCTAAGTGCTTTCCTTAATCTTAGAAAATCAGATAGCCAAAGCGACTCCAGCTTGGCCACCTCCAATATCGTAAGAAAAGCTCGCCAACAGGTACTTAGTCCCTTTATCTTGCTCTATTGAAACCTTATTAAAACTACTTGCATACATGAAACCAAATGTTTCATAAATGTTTCGGTCATTTGGGCCATTCTTGTTTAATCAGTTGTGTAAAAATGTAAATTGATGATTTGTTAGTTGTTCGCTTTTGTACTCAACTGGTGTTCATTTGTCATCTAACCTTTGTTCCTATGCCTCCTGCCTCCTGTGCAATCAATTGATATTTGCCTCCTGTATGTCTTGTGGCACAGGTCCTTGATTTCTGTAATGCATCCCCTGCTGACTACAAATGCATATTCACTTCTGGGGCAACGGCTGCCTTAAAATTTGTAGGGGAAGCCTTTCCTTGGAACAGTCAGAGCACTTATATGTACACAATGGAAAATCACAATAGTGTCCTTGGGATACGAGAGTATCCTCTGACCATGTCAGCCTTGCTCGTTGCCACCAAGAACTCGAGAGAAATGACAATATATAACATATTTTCTTTTCTTTGTTACAAATATCATTCTCTCTGCTGTTGGAAGGTTTAATTTGCTAACTTATCTTTCAGTGCACTTATTTTGTACTTTCTGACAAATGTGATAGTCTCTTGCTTGTTTAAAGTCTGGTGGTAACCAGTTCTAGGATACCAAGTCTCTTGCTTGTTTAAGGTCTGGTGCTAACTAGTTTTAGGATAGCAAAGTATTAAGTAGACAACATAATAGCCACCGGCTCTTAGCTCGAGTGTTCTTTTTCACTAACCAGTTGCAAAGTGCTTGTTTAAGTCTTGCTTACTTTTGGGAGGGGAAGAAAGAAAAAGAAGGAAAAAGCAGTAAACCTGATGCTTACAACTTTGGTTATCTGAACTCAAAGGTTTGCCATCTGATTACCTGCCCATGTTATGTATGTTCTTGATTTGCTACTAGTTGAAGAGGCATATTGATGCGGGATAGAAAGTTGATAGCAAAGGAAAAGAAATATTAAGCATGAGAAAGAGAAAAATTAAGACAGAGAAAGAAGAAGCAAGCGAAAAAGAAATAAGAGAAGATAACTCAGGCAAACGCAACCATTCAATAATATTCAATATTCAAGTCTCTAAACCCTAATAATGTCAAGCGTTTAAATATGTTAATAAATTCCTAAAATTACTGAAGATAAAATAAAATTAAAGATTACAATTTCAAAAATTGTACTCAAAATAAACTACCTAAAATAATAAATAAATATAATAACAACAAATTAAATAAATCTCTAATAAAATCCTATTTAAAATAAATCCTAAAATAAAATCTTAATAAAATAAAATAATCTTTGGATTTGCATCATTCCACCACTTCGTTGAGTTAAAAACTTGTGAACTCCCTGAGCCATGAACAAAGAGGATGTTCAAGATGTTTTCAGAGATCATGGACTCGTGTAAGAGGTGATAGAAATCTAGTGTCTCCACTAAGTCTCTTGGGGTGGAAGGAACGAGATTTTGAAAACATGACTTGTAGATGTTGAAAGAAGACAAAAAATGGATCAAATTGTGAGAGGGGTTTAGTTGTAAGGAAGATAAAATCCATAGAAGTACTGAAGATTATAGGCTAACTTTTGAGCCTAAGGCGTGGAATAATACAAGGAGGGAGCTCAGTGATGCATTTGGACATATTTGTCTTGTCATGAGAAGTGGCCTCGTAGTTGCCGCAACTTCATGTCAAGGCATCACATCAACAAATTTGCTCACGATTTGGTCATCAATCTTATCATTTGAAAAATAGAAGTCATTAGGGTTAGGTTCGTAAACCATAACTTCTAGGCTATCCTCGCCAATCCTGCTGCTTGGTCCTCAACAACGAAAGCTTTGGTTAAATAATAGGTGGACACATGATCATATCCTTTTGCCTTGAAACAAGGCCATGTAAGAATAATTTCAGTTTAAAGAGCTATTGGTTGATTTTTTAACTATAGCAGTGAGGAAATAAGTTGATTCATTTGCATATTTGAAAGATCTTGTACTTAAAACAACACTGGAGTGTTCTGTAGTGTCCAGAAACTCGCTGGAGTGTCGCTTGTGTTGTCGGCGGCATCAAAGTATAGCGATGATGAAAGTCGAGAGGTGGGTGCTGGTTCAGTGGGTTGTTGGCAATGAACGGTTCTTGAGGGTTTTCGTTGATGGATGAAAATAATGATTAAGATTTTTTTTTTTTTAATCACTATGAATTTGCTTTAATACCAAATTGATGCTGGACAAAAAGTTGAAAGCAAAAATTGAGCAAGTGACAATGAAGAATTAAGCTGGAGAAAGAAGCAGCAAGCGAAGAAGAAGCAAGAAAAGAGAACTTAGGCAAACACAAAGATTAAGGAAGAGAAAGAAGAAGCAAGAGAAGAGAACTTAGACAAACGTAGTCATTCAATATAATTCAATACTCAAATCATTAAACCTTAATAATCTTAAACCTTTAAATAGACTAATAAATCTCGAATAAAATCCTATTTAAAATAAATTCTAAAATAAAATCTTAATAAAATAAAATAATCTTTGGATTTGCATCACACACCATTGGTTCCATTCTTGGGGTTTGCAGAATGTTGGAGATGCTTTTAAAAATGGATTTACCTTTCTACAAAGTGGCTTATCATAACAAAATAAAATGTAGTTCCTTGCAGTATTTTGGTAGAACATCAAAATGGCATGAATGCCTTGCTTATTAATAATTGTAAATAACCATTTATTCATTTCTCTTTGTCCTCTGAGGCAAAAGCTGAAGTTTGAATGAAATGTACCTTTGAAGTGCGAATAAAGTACATTGTTAGTGTGGGAACTTCTCTTTTCAAAAAGGTAGTGTGATAGTGAATATATTTAGTGCATAATATTGTGATGGTACGAAATATTTTTCCAGAGCAATCACTGTATTTTCTTTTTCTTTGGGTATTTAGGTGGGTGTATGCTTACTGATGCACTAATCGATTAAGGTCTTAACATGCTAAAAAATTGGTTTTCATGTATTTAATGTTTTAGTTTGAAGTCCTAAACTCAACGACTTGAGTTATTGAGGATGTATTTGTGCTAAAAGGTTCTGAAGCTATGTTACATGTTACCAGTACAATTATATATATTTATCTTTCTATCAATCTACGTACACGTATATATATATGCAGTTTTTCCCTCATGAATGCTGTCTTGTTAGATTTCTTTTTAATATGACTAAAAGACCTTGTTGCTATCAATGTTGTGGGCAAGATCTCCAATACCAAAAAACAGCTATTATATTTTCTGGAATTAGTAATTTTATGGATATGTTTACCTTTAGTTATTTCAAGATATGCACTCGGTAAAGGAGCTACAGCCATTGCAATAGACGTTGAAGACGCTACACAGGATGGTGGACAACTTAGAAGTCCTGCATCTTCCATCAAAGTACTGCAACACCGTATACAAAGGAGAAATGAAGCTAGATTCCTGGAAGAAGAGCCTACAGGTGATTGTTTAGTTAAAAACTGATACAGAAAACCATCCTAGTAATAGATGATGAGAATTGATTTTTATCCATATGAATTTTCTTTTTCCTTTTTTTTCATTTCCGTCATGTGAGAGTTTGTTCCTGAATTATGGCATTCATGGTTATTAATAAAGCCCAACAACACATAAAAGTAGGAGCCTTAACCTTGAAACATATGTGTTAAGGTGAGGGAAGTCCATCTCTTGTATAGGACATATACTTTTTCTGATGAGTTGATGTGGGACAACTTCTAACAATGGTCATTGTACTGATCTTCAATTCTTAGTGGTTTCCTAGATGATGTAAAAAATATGGCATGCTTGTTTTCTTGGATGGTGTTGAATGCCAATAGGTATGATCTGAAAAGTATGACTATTTTTGCCCCTTGTGATACAAAATTTTAGCATTTCACTGAATCACTTAATCTGCCACGTCTTTCTATCAATCCATAGGAGGCCTCATATTTGATATAGAATTTTCTCGAGTGGCCTTTTTTTTTTTGTAATGTTGAGCTGACGTCACCCTGAGTGGCTTTTAATCTTCCTTGCAGCCTTAAGTTGCTTTCACTTGAGTGACATTCCCCTGAGCTGTGACATTGCCATGATTTGGCTTTTATTTGGAGGAAAAGAAACTTATTATTTGTATTGCAATGATAGTAATATTTGTTTGAGATACAGCATTTATACTTCATAGGTTTCCTTGTTTTCTTGATACTTCGCTTATTGCAGGTAATGCCTACAACTTATTTGCCTTCCCCTCGGAGTGCAACTTCTCAGGTTTGAGATTTAGCCTTGACTTGGTGAATATTATCAAAGATGATCCTGAAAGCATTTTGGAAGGATCTACATATTGCAAGTATTAACATCACTTGTTCATTAATCGGTAGACTTTTTTTGATTTATGATAATCTTAATGATTGACTAACAGTTGCTTGCTATTCTTGTGAGACCCGATATAATGCTTATTGGATTTATATAAATTATATTGTTAAGAAAACCAACAACATATAAGAGGAGACTCAACCTTGAAACCCAGGTCCTAAGGTTAGGGAAGTTCATCTCATATATAGGGGAAATAACCTTTTCATAGGCCGATGTGGGATAACTTTTGACATATAAAACCCACTTCCATTGTCTAGACCTTAAAGTTGCAATTTCCAGCATCAGAATACCCTTTGTATATATATTCAAAAAACTATTGTCGAAAGATACCGACCATGTCACTTATAAGACATCATAAAAGACCCAGTGTTCTCTTGAGTGAGTAACTAGTTATAATTTAGATACTAACACTATGGGAAAAAGCTTTCTGCTTTGAATATTTTTACTTTCTTCCAGCAGTATTATGTGGATGATAATTAATTGGATAAATTGGTTGAGTTTCTAAGTCACCAATTGTCCCAAAAGATTAAACTGTCAGGAAATATACCCAATAATTTATAGTTCGGGTCACCACATTGTCTCTCCTGCTATTGACAACACATAACATTATTTGCAGAGGTTGGAACCTCTAGTCTAGCTCTGACCGTCCACACTCTTGCCCATTCTTTCCCCTGTAACATTTCCTCTCTCTTCAAGGAAAATATTTTCTTGACATTAGTGCCTCTTTTTTTTTTAATAAGTTTATAACTATCATAATAATTTTGAAAAATATCATTGTTATTGTAAACTCGGCCAAAGTTGAAGACACCCAACTCTAAGATGATTGGTTGTCAACATACTCAATCGGGCTTGAAAGTTGACGAGGATTTGTAGCTACAAATTGCTTGAATTTTTAGTAGATTGAGTTTCACTTTGCAATTCTATTCTTCATTTTTGATCATGACCCTGTCTAACCTAGATGCAATATTTGATTATATTTTACCATGATTTTGTGTTGTGACTGTTTTGTAATGTAAAAGATTTGTCTGTTGATTCCTGAATAACATCTGTGTAACCTAAATGCAGTGGGTGTTGGATGGTTTTGATTGATGCTGCAAAAGGGTCCGCAACACAACCACCGGACCTATCAAAGTATCAGGCAGATTTTGTTATTATTTCATTCTATAAGGTACCCCGTTTAAAATTCTTCCTTGTGCATAATATATACAAGACTACTGTCTCCTCGTAGGAATTGGTCTCTGTTTCATATATATTATTTTCCTTGCAGCTGTTTGGATATCCAACTGGTCTTGGAGCTCTCATTGTTCGGACTGGTAAGCAGCTGAGTTGAAAGGTTTTTGTGCATATTGGATTTATATGAAATTTTTCTGTATAAAATTACTGCAGTCTTAACATATTGTCTCTAATAGCGTATGTTTGACTTTAGAAGAATTGATCCATGCAATCTAATTTTATTGCTTAATTTTTCTCTTATTGCTTGTATTAAGTACCAAATATATGTGTGTAAATCTCTGGGATTTTGTTTAATGTCCTCTTTCCTTTCCTTTCCTTTTGTTTTCTTTAATTGGTGTGAATTGATAATATTTTTAACAAATGAGTGCCGTCATGTTCATTGAAAAACAGAAAACAAAAACAAATGAGTGCCATGATTAAGGGGTGCGAGTCAAGTTTGCAAAGATTGACTGAACACAATGGTGGCAAGTTTTGAGTAAATTGTAAGGTTATTCAATTTCCGGAGACCTTTTTACCAATAGACTTCTTGGTTAATCACATTTGGGATCCCTTAGAGGGGGTTTTGAGAAATTATATAAAATTGTGTTCCTTTCTCTTGAGTTTTTTCATTCAGAGATTTCATTAAATTTTTGCATGGAATTTTGATATTTGAGTTGGTAGATTTTGATTCTAATTACATTATCTATAGAGGATAATTAGTAAGAAAGAGAGGATACATAGTGGTAGTAGAGTAGGGTTGAAACATTGATCTTCCTTGGGGCATAGTGGAGGGCCTTTAGTCGATCGATGTGTCCGTTCTTTCACTTAATATTGTTCAAGGATCAAAATTTTATTCAGTTTGTTGTTTTGATTAGCACAAAAATGCTTCCATTTTCGGTAGTTTCAAAAAATTTAACCGATTGGCACAAAAATATGAGAATTCATAAAATTATTTAGAAGCACGAGTTGAAATCTATTAAAATGTTTTAAAGTCTATTATATTGTATCTTAGTGTGATTATTATGTTCAAATGAAAATATCATATTTAAAAGGTGTCTTTGGAGTAACAGTAAAGTTGTTTCATTGTGACCTGAGTCACAGGTTCGAAACCTGAAAATAGCTTCTATGCTATGCACCTTGTCCACTGAGTTGCCTTTTCTTTATTGTGTTCAAACTAAAATATTAAATTACTATTCCACTAGTGTTTGGTTTTGGTTCCTTAGGAAATGGAAATGTTTTGAGTTTTGACCCTTTTGAGTAAAAGAAAGGATAATCTATTCCTTATTATTCTAGAGAAATTTTTTATTTTTGCACCAACAAAATTTAAATAAATCTTAAAATTCAATGACACTCTTCTTAGGTTCTGTAGGAGGCAAATTTCATAATTTAAGCACTTTACTTTTTTTTTTATCCATAACTTTCATTTTTTTAATCAATAAAGAAAAGAATTATATTAAATAAAGGCATCCAGGGATGTCACTTGTGTACCAAAAAACATAAAAATAAAAATAAACTCATATTTCCATGCTTTCCAAAAAAAAAAAAACACCCTCCCCCCAACCCAGGGTGGTGCTAGGTCATCCAGAGGCCATGCTTTATTTTTTATTTCGTTAATTTTTTTTTTTAAATTTACTTTATTTTTCATTCCAATCATTGAGAAATAAACTTTCTTTGGTTTTTTTTTCCGTTTGGCAAATCTGCAGATGCTGCTAAGTTACTGAAGAAGGAGTACTTTGGTGGAGGTTTGTGCTTAGATCTGTCCTTTGCTATAATACTCATTTCCTGTCAATGTCACTTTAACATTCAAAGTTTCCCAGGCACTGTGGCTGCATCAATTGCTGACATTGACTATGTTAAGAGAAGAGAAGGTGTTGAAGAATTTTTTGAGGATGGCACCACATCATTTTTGAGCATAGCTTCAATTCACCATGGATTTAACATACTAAATACTTTGACGATGCCTGCTATATCCCGGTATGTTGAAAGTTGGAAACTGGCAAATAGAAAATTTCCATTTGTTGTGGAAGAACATGTGATCCCTTCTTCATACAAACATTGGGATACACATTGGTACAGACAAAAAAATTGCTAGTTATTTTTTATGTGTATCTATGGTACGATTTCCTTGTAATTTGTCTGAGGTAATAATACTTGTTGATGACTTCTTAGTCAAAGTTATTCTTCTGAGTTACATTTTCAACTTGCCTTTTTCTCTTAATGCATTTTCACTTATATTCTACATCTTTATTAGATATGCTGTCACTTTCATCTGTAGATATTTTATATTCAAAAATTTCTAGTACATTTACTATTATTCATGGTTGTCACACTCTACTTAAGGATGTAACTGGCTGAGTATCTCAAGCCTTAACTCAAAGAACACGAAAGGCTAATCTTATTTAAGCAAAATCAACTCAAGAAACCTTAATGATAAAATAGCCTTTTCATTTAAAATCAAAGAGACTAAAGAAAATGTTCTACTAACATCCCAAACTCAAAATAACTAGATATCAATAATTAAAGTAGTCTAAATAATCAAAACTTTAGTCCACCTACTAAAATAAATTCCATCAAAACAAACATTAGAACTTTTCCCTATGAGGCCACAACTTAAGGTCCTAATTGCTAGAGTCCACGACTAGTTCCCTCCATGCTCACCTGAAAAGTATAAAATGAGAGGTGAGCTAAAAGGTCAGTGAATGGTTTGTCGAACCAAACATAATAGTAACTTTGAAAATAATACATTTTTCAATGCAAAAATTTAACCAATAAAATTTCAAGTAAAATAATTTTCATGCATCGTTATAGTAACTTAAAAACCTGCACGTCAGAATGCAATAACAATTTAAATCAACCCGTTAGTCACAACAGTGACAACAAATATTAATATATGGATTATCACATAGGAATTAAATATTAAGTGTGTGCCAATATAATTTCTCATTGACAGTACCTGTTGGATCTAATATTGTAGTTAGAGTCATCCAATTTGGCCCCTGAGTTCTTCCTAAGCTAATTCGATTGAGGTCACCACGGTTTTCACGGGGTTGTTCCATTGAGAATTAAGGTCACCACAGTTTTTACGAGACTATTCCCTAATTGCCAAAGTCACATCACTTAAAGAGTCTATCTCCTGGACTTTTATTTCAATTCTAATAACCACAATTAATCATTCATCACAATTCTCATAAAATCAAACTGAACACAAGTGTTCAAATAATTTTTTCCTTTGCTCAATAGCATAAAACATATAATTTCTTTATCCAAATAATATAATTTTTCACAAAGAAAATTTCAAAAAATTCAACTTTTAAAACCTCTATGCATTAAATAATTTATAAAGTTAGTATCAGCAAGCCAAACCACTCACCTGATATCCGAAAATATAAATGTAAAGTAAATCAGGATAATTCATCACGATCCTGAATACACGAAAACAACTACCTATTATTTCACATCTATCGTAAATTTACATTTAATAAAATTATTAAATATAAACTTTTAACTCCCTTTTATTAAATTAACTAATAACACTAATTAAATCATTCTAATCGTTCACCAAACAATCGACCAGCCAATAGCGCCATACTTAACTTACGAACACTGTCCAATTACAAATTAACTCCACAATTTGTCACATCACAAAAATAAACTTTTTTTTTCTATCAGTCAATCAACTTGTTACATATATATATACACACTCTTCACTTGCTGCGCATGGCAGCCTTCCTTTAGTATGTTCTCTCTCTCTCTCTCTCTCTCTTTTTTTTATCTCTCTCTATCAATCAATTCCGTTGGCTTTTACAATCATGTATATATATAGCCACCACAAGTCCTCATTCGATCCATCACGTGAAGATCAAATTTCTTTTTTTTTTTCCCCTAAAAAACCCAAACCTAATATATATATATATATATGTATGTAGATACCATTAATCAACTAGTGAGAAAATAATGATTGCTAACCTTTAATTTTTCTTCACTTCAAGCAGAGCTTTCTCTTCTATCCTTCTCTCTCTCTCTCTCCCCCTCTTCTTATCTCTCTATCTTAATGGAATATAATGAAACCCTAACTAACAATCCTATTTATATGCATAACTTTCTTAATTAGTTGTTCTAACGCCCACCTAAATTACGGTGAATTTCAAATCATAACCCAACAATAATAATCCTTTAAAAATTTCAATGGCCCACATTTATCCAAAATAAATAAAATAATAATTTAAATATTTTGTAAATAATGCTAGCTAATTTAAATAAAAGAAAATATAACATATAATTAAAATAAATAATTAATAATAAATTAAATAAATAATCTATTTCTAGGTTATAACAATGGTTCTAAATATAGTACCAGACAATGTACTTGTTTTATTGTTGGTATGGTACATATCAGTACCAATACATCTAGGTGTACCATTTCGAATATATTATTATCAAATTATATATTTATGAAAAACAAATATATATATATATATATAAACACTCAAAGAGTCTAATTTGTAATTTGAATAATTATAAAATAAATTTATTTATAAAATACAAATTATAAGTACCATATTAATAGTTATTAACACAACTAATTTATTATGTTTTACATTTCATAGAAGTAATAACAAAGTAATGAAAAAAGTTATTAATAATAAATTAAATAAATAATCTATTTTTGGGTTATAACAATGGTTGTAAATATAGTACTAGACAATGTACTTGTTTTATTATTGGTATGGTACATACCAGTACCAAAACATCTCGGTGCACCATTTCAAATATATTATTATCAAATTATGTATTTATGAAAAAAAAAAATATATATATATATAAACTCAAAGAGTTTAATTTATAATTTGAATAATTATAAAATAAATTTATTTATAAAATACAAATTATAAATACCATATTATTAACACAACTAATTTATTTTGTTTTACATTTCATAGAAGTAATAGCAAAGTAATGAAAAAGTTCTTTATGTTAAGTTGGATAAGGAATGTGAAGAAACAAAGATTCTATTTGTCATTCATGATTTTATAAGGTTCAAGATACAAAAAATTAAAAAAAAAAAATCCAAGACAAATTACCAAAAATTTAGAAATTCCTGGTACCGTCTGACATTTTCGAGTCTAACCGATATTGGCTAATACAAATACTAGCACAAGACGCATACGCTAAGTTAACCATATTTGGGCCAGTATGGTATGTACTGCTTGATACCAGCTGTACGGTATGAGATTAATAACTATGCTATCGTTAGTTGACAATTTTGATGCATCGTTGAGAATGAATGTCTCATACACTTACAAATTTACAATGTACACTTTGGTGTATTAGCAATTTCTTATATGGCTTCCTCACATATGATGGATGTGACATGATTAAGTGGAAAGTATTAGCAATCCATTATGTCATAGCTTGGTTGTGCTTGTTATATGGTTATCATGTCTACTTAATCGATTAGGTGTTACATACCCCATTAAGGAGCTTTTTGCATCATGGGGACTAGGATGTGTTAAGAAAGCTTGGTTGGTGGCCGTGTGATCTGGTGCTTATGGAGGGAGCAAAATCGGCATTCTTTTCATAGCGTTGAATGCATAATGTGTGGTTTGAAATGAATGTTGTTGGCCTTTTTTTTTTTTTTTGGGTTTTGGGTGGGGGGGTGGATTTTCCGATCGGCACATGGGAGAAGTGTTGTGATTTTTTTGGTTGATTTGTTAACATTGTATATACCCCCTTTGTTGCTTCCTAATACACTTACATAAAAAGGAAAGGCAATATTTGTGCCATCATAGGTCGGTTTACACTTGATTCTTTTAGGACATTGAATTGTTGAGGACTGTTTTGAAAGGCTCTAGTACCTCTTTTTGTATGTGTTCCCTCATTATGTTTGCCTATGCCACCATTTTCTCATGTAACTATACTTCTTGAGAGAATAACTCAATATAAATAATGATGTTCTCCCCTCTCTAACCGCTCAAACTTTTAGGTAAGGCAGTAGTTAACAGTCCAACAATACTTGTATTGTTTGTAAGGAAGGTTTGGTAGCTTAATGTGTTTTATTTGGCTATCTCTGTAATAGGTTAAGCTTTTGGGCAGACTAATTTCTAACACCATAAAAGGCCATCACCTTGACTGGAGATGCTTCTTTGGCATTGACCTTCTTATCACTACCTACAAATGTGATTAACATTACCAAATGAGTATTAGATTTATAAGTTGAGTGCAGTCTTTTCAGTCTTCTGCATTTTCTTGGTAATTAGCTATGGTGTAATATCAGCACTTTCTCCATGAGGAGATGGCAATGATGGCAATGAATGGAGAGGTTAAACGGCATGATTAGTTCCTTTCTTATTTCTGGGAGTTCACATTTGTTTCTATTTAAAATATATATATGTACATATTGCTATTGAAATTTGAAAGAGTGCATGCTGTCATTTGGTCCCTTGTGTCCCATCTTTTATTGTTCATGGGAAGTGTGACCTGCATCCCTCTTAAGGGTTTACTTTGCATCTTATTGTGATTAACATTTATTTGGAAGCAAAGACTCTTATGTTCTAACACAAGCATATATTCTTCAATGTCAAGGCATACGGCATCACTTTCCACATATGTAAGGAATGTGCTTTTGGCCTTGAGGCATGAAAATGGTGATTGTGTCTGCACATTATATGGAAATCTCAAGTCAAAGGTTAGTATTAAGGATACCTTATAGAGGAAGGGGTAAGTATACATTTAAACTTGACATTTTTTGGAGCTGAAAAGGACATTGTTCTTAGGTTATAAATGGTAATCTATGAATGTTATCTAAGTTCTTGTTGGAGAAAAGAGGAAACCTGGCTTTTCATACTTAGAATCAGTTAAATTTTGTCAAAACTGAAAAATGAAGTAGCATCCAAGTTTCATTACTCTTTGGAGACAAAAGGACACCAGACTACCGGTAATCTTAATCAATAATTTTTGACAAATTTTCCCTTTCCAAACAATGTCCTTTATTTATTTATTTTTTTATTCTAGGGGTATCCCCATCAAAAGTGGGACTAATCCCTGCAGCTCTTGACCCACCCCACTAGAACCAGGAGCCCCTAAAAACGAGATATACGTTAAGCCAATGTACAACTTTCAATTCTTCCTCCTGAAATCCATTATGGATCTTTTCAATCTTCCTCCTGAAGTCCATTATGAATCTTAACTTGCAAAATAATTAGTATGATAAGTCAAGCTTAAAGTTAGATGTTTTGCAGTGATGTTGCACTTTTGTGTATTTTTTAAGGTTTGTAAAGTTTCTGATAGTTGCTTTTATTTTTTTATTTTAGGTATTATACAATGATCTGGGTCCTATAGTTTCATTCAACATGAAAAGACCAGATGGCTCTTGGTTTGGTTATCGCGAGGTAGAGAAATTGGCTTCTTTGTCTGGAATTCAACTACGGGTAAGATTTGAGAAATGCTAATTAGCATTTTTTAATTCCTTCATATTATAGAAAGAATAATTCATACTTTTGCCATGACTTCTTTGTTTGTGACTTGTTCCGTTGCACCTTTTAACATATATTCCTCTTGATCAGGATTAAAATTTCATTTCAATTAGCACAGAAAAAACAAAATCATTTTGCAAAACAATCTGGAAATATTTGAGAAGCAGCACAAAAATTAAGAAAATATATAAATTAATTGGACAACTCTTTTTTTTAATGCATCATGTAAGAGACTTGGAGTTTTTCTAAATGTCTATACGCCCAACAAGGTTTGTCTACATTTGTATTTTATATTAATAAACCAAATATTGTTCGGACTAAACTACCTCTACAGTGTGAATACATGACTATGCATTAACACTCTCCCAACTTGGAGCATATGTATCATTAATAAACCAAATATTGTTTGGACTAAACTACCTCTACACTGTGAATACATGACTATGCATTAACACTCTCCCAACTTGAAGCATATGTATCATATGTTCCAAGCTTAGTACAAATAAATCATACTCCAGATCCCTTTCAGTGAACAAATCATCTGGTTAGTTTGCAAACTTTACATGACTACCATTGATCACTTTCCATAAGCTTTTTTCTCTAACAAAATGATAGTCAACCAAGTGTTTTGTTGTCTGATGAAAAATTGGATTGTACACAATACAACAATAACTTGATTATCACATTGTAACTCCATTTGTTATAAATGGTGAACTCCTAACTTCTCCAAAATAATGTGCTATATTTGGGATGCTTGTGTCATTGCTATATACATCAAGTGTGATGTTACTTTGCTTTTTACTCTTCCATAGTACCAGATTGCATTTAAGGTTGCATTCTGCATTTGTATACTATACCCCTGATTTGAAGCATGTATTCAAATGACTACTTCCAGGATTAACAATTCACACTTGTGGCAAGGGCTATACTTGTCTAATAATCATCAATTAGTTAAACTTTCCAACTAATCTTCAGTACTAACCAGAATCATGCAACAAATCAACAACATATTTTCTTTGAGAGAGAAAATTGCCCATACATTACTAGACAACTTCAATACCTAAGAAGTATTTCAATAGATATAAATGTTTAGTGTTGAACTTACTTTGGAGGAATGATGTCAAACTAGTAATACATGTGTAGAATCAAATAAAAATGCCATTAACACATACCAATATCTTCATCTTGTTTTAAGGGGAATGGCAATAGAACACTGAATGATCGACTTCACAATGAACCGGGCCAAATTTAGTTACTACACTACTAAACTTTCCAAGCCATGGCCAAGGAGATTGTTTTAAGCCACATAGTGACTTTTTTAGCTTGCAAACCACCAGACTTCACTTCTGGAAATTTTTGCATGTTGGCTTCCTAAGCTAGATCAACATGGAGGAAATCTTTCTTTACATTGAGCTAATGAAGGAATCAATAATTAACTTTAAGAGGACCAAAATAATTTTAGGTTGCGTTTGCATTTATGGATTTGAAATCAAGGTTTATTATTATTTAAGAAGAATTGGTCAAATATAATTTTATGAGTTCAAATAGATATTACTAGTTTAACATATGATGAATAATGATTTATTTAAAATCACAACAAAATAATAGTTGTTTTGAAATATTTCATAATAGTGCCTCCATCATTTTAGGAAGTAGTGGCACCGCTACTTTGGTTGTCATTATTAGAGTAATTACTCGAAAACTTATGTTAGATTGTTAGCCACATAAGTTGTTGGGGGGGGGGGGGGACCAAAATTTATCAATTAAA
>JAVXUM010000037.1:29106979-29118782 GCA_035590655.1 Pouteria glomerata
TTTAATAAAATAAATTAAAAATTAATTTTAATTTGAGAAAATAAATATTTTAGTCATAAATTAATATTTAAATAAAATTAATTTAATAAAATAAAATATTTTAATAATAAATTATTATTTATTAATATTATTTTGATAAAATGATTTAATAATTAATTGATTTTAGTTTGATATAATAAATTATTATTTTATAATAGTTATTATAATTATTTATATGAGAATATTGTCTAAGATTTTATAGGAGTGTAAAGAAATATTTTACAGAAATAATGAGAAAAGGGTAAAATTTTTTCATTATCCCCCATAATCTTCTTCTGTAAAAATTTACTTACATATGGGAGTAATTGTTAATCCAAAATAACTATTATTCCCATCATCCTAACTAATGCAATGAAAAATAACAATTACTTCAATAAAATTTAGCATGTGTTACCCCCAGAAACAAATATCTCATTAATGTCATCGGCTGAGAGCATGCTCGGTCAGTCTCTCCCTTAGATTTATATGTCTCGATGAAAAGAAGATGGGTGGAAAAAAAACCACCTTTCTTGAAATTTAATTACTCGTATACACAAGAGAGGGGGGGGGGGGGTAATTGGATGTGCTTTAATCAGATGATCAGCACCCGCCGGAGTGGATCCGGGGACCAAAGTGATTCCAAGCTGCAATGTGAAGCCCAAAATTCAAATCATGGCCCAGAAGCCCAAAATCACCACAAGTATTCGCTGATTTCGGCTAGCTCTTCTCCTCTCGCTGCCGCAACCCCCCCCCTCCCCCGGAGCCCCCTTCTCTCAATTCTTGTTCGTCTTCTCTCTTTCGCCATTGCTGGAGTCTTTTGAGTTCAGAAACCCTTTTTCGCTGTTCCTCCCTCTCTCTTGCCTTTTTTTCTTTTAAATAAGAACGGAGTCCTCGATCGATCACTGCTGTTGTTGATTGTACTTGCCATTTCTTCACCTCATCTTCAAACACAAGGTAATATGCGTGACACCACCTACATTCCTCGATCTATTTCTACCTTTATTTGCAGAATTTTATAATCAAGAAAAAAAAAAAGGTTAGATTTATGGAAGGGTATTTAAATCTACAAAAATTCATTTGACTTGTTGCTTGATCTGTTGTTTATTTGGAAATGTGATGTTTGATGCTTACTTGATTTGTGGAATGGCCTAATGGAAATGAACCCATTTATAATTTCTCTTCGTGCTATTTGTTTATTTATTTATTTATTATTATTATTATTTTTTTTTAAAAATACCATTCTGCCGGGAAAAAAACTACCAAAACCTTAATGTCACTTATATTTTTTGGCAGATTTTTATGTTGCATTGCTCCTTTTATAGGTGTGCATATGTATATATGGACACGTACATATAATCTGTACGTACATGTCCTTCAAATTTAATCTGTTGTTGAGAATTTGTAATGTAATGCTTTCGATTTGAGCTTCTTAGTTTTCAAGGGATGTTTTTATACAACCTAAAGAGTTCAGATGTGAAACGTAGCACCGAACAGATTTTAGTATTGGGGGATTTTGGCATAGAGAGCTTGTGCTTTTTGAGAATTTTTTTTTTTTTTTTTTTTTTAACATGTTCACGTAAATCACGGACAGGAAATAGTGTTTGAGATTTCATTTCGGTTCAGAGTCATGGGCATCCCTAAAATTGGTTTCCTGTTTGAAGTAGCTTCGTTTGAGGTTATTTGGGGTTTACATATGCTCAACGGCTGACAATTCTAGGACTGATAAGAAACTTCAAGTCATTAGAAAGCTACTTCATGCGAAATATCAGAGGGATGAGGGATGAGAGCCAGGCACCTCCAACCTATAAGTAGGGGAAACCTCTACCATTTGAAAGAGAGAGTTAGCAATGGTTAATAGTTGTGCATCCTACATCCAGGAATTTGGGGTTGCCCTTTGCGTGCGAGTCTGATTTCGGTGGCCTGACCAATTTGTTGCTTTGTAGCATGTGGTGAAATATTTAAGGTTTTGTTTGTATTTATAGATTTAAAATCAAGGGATTTTGTGCTATTCATTTTAAGGAGAATTTCCTAAATTTAACTTTGTTAATTTGTTAATTTAGATCTGGATTCATCATGATTTTGAATAATTTAATATAATTGATTATAATGGATTTTTAATCACTAAAAAAAAAAAAAAAAAAAAAAAAAAAAAAAAGTTATTTGCAATTCTTCATATTATTTGGCTCCACTAAAGAGCAGCCCGGTGCATGAGACTCGTGTTTATACGGGTCTGGAGAACGGCAATGCACAGTATCTTACTCCCAATGACTAAAGGAACACTTTTTGAAAATTGAACCTACAATCTGCAGGTTGCAAAGGAATAGCTTTACTATTGCGCCAAGGCTCGTCCTTAGCTATACTATTTTAGTAATAATTATTAAAAATATTCCATGTATTCTTACATAAATTAGCTGTCTCCATTATATTTTAATATAATTTAATCTGAAATTCATAGTCAACCAAACAGAGCCTAACATTACTTTTCAGGGAAATCAGTATGACTTGAAATGTTTTATATAACTAATCTTTGCTAGTTTATAATTTCTTGTTGATATTCCAATCAGATGATAGATCGTTATTGGATTTCTTTCTTTGTGGCAATTTCTCATCTTGTTGGAGTATTTGATGCTAGTGCTGGTGATGCTGATCCACTTTATAGGTAATCATCCTTCCCTGCTTATTGTTTATATAGTACAATGGTATTGTAGTTGTTGTAGTATCAATTCAATGAGTTCCTGATATTTTCACTACAATTGCAAACTTCTTGATCGCTGCCCCTAAATCTTGATTCATTTCTTGATTTATCTACTGTAGATTCTCGTCTACCATTTCTCTCTTATGTGTGTGGACAATTAAATAAAATATACTTTACTTTTTAGATTTGATTGTTTGTCACTACTCTTTGGTTTATTCAATATGAGTGTAGGAGTTGCTGGAGATTTGTTTTATGTTTCCATTTCTTTTTTTAAATCTTGAAAGATTGTTTTTGTTTTTCTTCTCCTTCTTAAAAAGAATATATAGAGAACTGATGTTGAAATGATTTGTATGTTACGTGGATTAGACTTAGTGTGGTTTTGTGAGTTTTTTGTTTCAATGGATTTTAGGGTTTGTGTAAAACGATGTGAAACAACTGGATGTATTGGGGAAAGATGCTTTCCACACTGCAAATTCCCTTTGGATGGTGCCTCACGTAATGGTCCTTGGTACGTGCAACAACCACTTTACTTGCAGTGGAAGCAATGGGATTGCCAAAGTGATTGTCGTTACTATTGTATGGTAGACAGAGAGAAAGAAAGGGCATCACTTGGTCTAGAGCCTGTGAAATATCATGGTAAATGGCCCTTTAAGCGTATACGTGGGATTCAGGTTTGTTATTGTTTCAAGTTTGTTACCACCTTCTTTTCCAGTTGAAAAGAGTTCTATAGTTTGCACATTATGATTAAACACCTAAAGTGATGTGTTATAATTACTCAGGAGCCTGTTTCTGTAGCTCTCTCTGCCCTCAACCTTGTGATGCATTTCCATGGTTGGCTGTCCTTTTTCATCCTTCTGTACTACAAGCTGCCTCTAAAACCAGAGAAAAAGCCATACTATGATTATGCCATTTTGTGGCAAATCTATGGCCTCTTATCAATAAATGCATGGTTCTGGAGTTCTGTTTTCCACAGTCGGTAAGCTTTTCCCTTTCCAATTTCTTTTCCCTTGTAGATGTGAATTTAAAGCCAAGTTTGAATCTCTGTTATCGTTTCTCTTTAACCATTCTCACATATAGTAATCGATGTTACTAGCAAATTGGCAGTTGCACTGACATGAAGGGTGACCAATGTTATGCATTATCTGGCAATCTGTCGGCACTATTCCCTCATTAATGTAAGGCTCTTTACCGTTGGGTTGAGTTGGGAAAGGATTCAATAACCTCTAGGAAACTGTTATCTACACTTGTATATCAGTAACGCAAATATAGCCACTGAAAAAGGTATTCAATATTACACCCACTAGTATTCATGTCCAACAAGCTACCTAAAAAAAAAGATGAAGAAATGAAGATCAACACTTGTGTAACAACGATAGAGATATTTTTATTTTTTTCATTGTCCATAGATGTATATTTTTCACTTTTTACCATGTCAGAACGTGGGAATGCGCGAAAGTTAGGCATCTCTTGTAACATAGCTGATTGTGTCTAGCATTAGCACTTTGACGAGGAACTATGTCAATGTCTAGTAGTGGGCACCAACCCCTAGGCACCTGTCTAGCATTAATTGGTTGGGTTCATAAATTAAAACTAAGGGAGGATAACGTATTTGAAGCTTGCATTACACACTCCATGTGATACCGGAGGTCTTCCTATTTTACAAGCTTAGTCCAAGTTAAATAACAGTCATGATTTTTGGGTCAACTTTGCAGCAATGCTGCGAATTACTGGAGCACTTTTGGCTATCAAATCTGGTGTCATTGGAAAGATCTTTGAGTCTAGTTTCCAACAAAAAAAACGGTGCATCGTTTGCATTTTTCTAGAGGAACTTATGGCCGTCTTCGTAAAGTGCATTTCTGCTGACTGATCAGTTGAAGAGTTCCGCAACTTTTAGCATTTTGTGTTTTGTTCAAGTGTCTTTTAAGTTTCTAAACCCCATTAACTAGATTCATTGATCATGATTAGTGTTGGTTGGTATTTCTTAGGAGTTGAAAGTTGTGTCGTATTATTGGTTAGAGATTGTTCCATGACTATATAATGAGTCCGTAATCATGTAATCAAAGAAATGAATTGAATGATATTTTAGCCATTAGACTTTTGGAAGAAGGATTTCTTCTTGTTATCTTTACTCTTATCTCTTTTGGTGGACCTCCAATTGAGTGGCGAGTTTGTTACCCAAGTATCCCCTTGTACTTCCTCCTCTTTTCTCCAATTTTTTCCGGTGTCACCATGACTTTGGCAAAGAATGTAATTTGTAAAGAAAAAATGTTATGATCAAAATTGTCACACTCCGAAACTCAAATCAAGGGAAACTGGCTTGAATTAAGGAACTAATAGTAATTATTACAGTAAGATAATCTAATTCAAAGGCAAGACACGATTTAAAAAATCGAGTGCCCTGTCAATTCAATATAATGTTATAATATTCTGGTTAGAGCACCCACTATTCTGTCCCTGAATTCCAATAAAATTGATATTTTATGTAATACTAATATTTTAGAGAAAATAAATTCATAATAGTTAGTACAGTCATCCATCATGGGAGCATAAAATATTACATAATAAGTCTAAAAATTAAATTTAATGGGTATTACAAAAATAGTGGGCACCAACTCCTAGGCACATGTACAATGTACACTTCTTTACCATAAAAAATAGATATTTATGCAATAATTGAAACAGAAATATATAAGTTTTATTAATATAGGGTGTGTCACTGCCTTGTTCACAGCCTTCCTTTTTTAAGTATTTTTCATGTTGATGCTTCTATTACTTTTGTGTCATGTCCGTCCCATCTATGTCTGTGCTACTTAGATGCTCTCACGTGCAGGCAAATGCAGTTACAAGCAGTCATTGTTCCTTTATATTTAAGTCCCATTATCTTATTTTTGCTTTAATTTTATAGCTTACTATCGTATCCTAAGTTAAAAGTAAAACAATCCAAGTCACTGAATTAGATTAATTGGTGCATATATTCTGTGCTTATTCTTTCTTATATTGCTTGACAAACCTTATAAATTATTGTTTGCAATTTAGTACATTTGAGTTGGCCTTGAAGCACAGCAAAATATTCTATTATGTGTCAAATCGGGAATCGTGGAGTTGCCTAATTATTGGTGTGGCTTGCCATCCTGAACCGCAGAGACATTGATGTGACAGAAAAGCTAGACTACTCATCTGCAGTGGCATTAATTGGCTACTCAGTCATACTGGCCATTCTAAGAGTTTTCAGTGTGAGAGATGAGGCTATCAGAGTCATGGTTGCTGCTCCATTGGCTGCTTTTATAGCCACCCACATATTGTACCTCAACAACTGTAAACTAGACTACGGTATTATCATCTTATCTATCTATTGCAAGATGCATAAACTTAAATTACCAACAAGATACACTTATTATTTCTTCTGCATAACACTTGTATCCCCAGGATTTAGTTAGAGAGCCGTACATCTTGCATATTCTCTCTGTTGGACACAAAGCTGACCGGCACTACTTACTGCTGGCCTGAGCATTAGGCTAGAGCATGATGACATCAGTTTCATGCCCCTGCATTTTTTTTTTTCGTGGTGGTAAACCATTTTCCTTTTTTCGGCAGAAGTGTTTTAGTGGCTCCTTGTCCTTTCTTTATTTTTGCATTTATCACGTGTCTATTTGAAGAGGGTGGTTTTTTTTTTTTTGGGGGGGGGGGGGTGTTTATAATTTTGGTTGGTTTGACTTGGATTGGAACATTCAACTGTTGTTGTCAAATGGATTAAAATATGAGCATGATTGAGACTGAGAAGTCCAGCGAAATTGCTTAGGGAACGTAAGATTAACGTGGAGTTTATTTTAATGGTCAAAATGAGGGCTGGTTTTCTTGGTTGATGCTTCACTTACGTGTCAAGAGTGTTGATTTGCATTATATTATCTGCATAAATAAATAAATAAAACATGGCAGGTTGAGAGGAGCATCGACTTGGTCTATGGCGGAGGCAGCATTGGCTTGATGGGTCTCGTCTCCCAAGCTGTCTATGATGGTGGCCGCCACGTGTTGGGGTACCCACTTGCCCAAAAAACCCCCCCTCTCTCTCTTTCTCATCTATTTACTCACAAGTACATTTTCCCCTTTTTTCAGAGTGATTCCAAAAACTCTAATGCCACGGGAGGTAATTGATTTGCATTTCTTTCCTCTAATAATACTCGAGTTATGTTGGATTGCATGATAAAAAGAAGTTTTTCAACGTGTTTGTAGGATTCATCTTTGTTTAATGTTCAGTTAAGTAGATATATTACCAGCATTGAATGATTGATATTTAAAAATTATAGCATTTTAAGAGGGGTGAAATAGTATACCCACGCTTTAATTTTAATAATTATATCATGCTACTATTTCTCTTCATCATCATCTTATTTTACATTTATTTGAGGGGTAAGTAATATTATATAATATTAGTTTTTTTTTTTTTATGAATTCTGATAAAATTAAATTTTGATTTCATTTATATATTGCGTAATCGAATACATATAATTCTAATGTCAATTGGCAGATTTTGATAATTAAAGTGAAACTCACACATATTAACAATTAAAATTAGTATAATTTTCCAATTTAAGAATCTAAAATTGGGGGACTGAATATTAAGATTATTGCATGGTTGTTACTTTCTTCAGATCACGGGTGAGACTGTGGGAGAGGTGAGACCAGTGTCGGGCATGCACCAAAGAAAGGCAGAAATGGCTCGCCAGGCCGATGCATTTATAGCCTTGCCAGGTAAATTCAATTAATCCCTCCTCACTTGTCTTTCTCCTTCTAATAATATTTGAAAAAAAAAAAAAAAGCACCAACAATTTAACAAGTCAAAAAAGATGTCTTTAGTGTTATCCCAAGAAAGTGACCTTCATTGTGTCCCTTGGACAGCAACTACTGCACATGAAAAGTATTTGGAATTTTCAAGCAACCCATAAAATAAATAAATAAACTTCTCTCTCCAATTAATTTGGACCGTACCCAAAAATATATTCTTAACCGTCCAAAAAATATTAAGGAATAATAACGAGAGTGAGATTCTCACACTAATCTGTATTTGAATTCATGTTAAACGTGATTAACTGCATCTGCAGGTGGATATGGAACTTTGGAAGAGCTCTTGGAGGTCATCACTTGGGCCCAGTTGGGCATCCATGATAAACCGGTACATAGTAGAATTTTCTCCAATAATTAAGAAGTAAAAGTAACAATAACTTACAATAAATAAATGAGTTTTTAATGAGTTTTTATTTTTTAATAAAAAATAATAAATTTGTGATTATATTATATCAAATTTAAATTATCTATCTCGTGAAAATATTCAACTGTCTCTATTATTAATTTTTTATCAAAATTTAAGACCAAAATTAAATAAAAAAAGCACGTGCTACCATCTAAGCAATAATATGGCATTGATTCGTAATTACTCGTTATTACAATGGTAATAACAAATTTTTTTTCACTTTTAACATTATTATTATTAATTTTTTTTTTTTAATAAAAGATTATACTTCATGGAAGGTATTTGATTTTGATTTTATTGTACGCAGGTGGGCTTGTTGAACGTGGATGGATACTACAACTCACTTTTGTCCTTCGTAGACAAAGCTGTTGACGAAGGCTTCATCACTCCCTCTGCCCGTCACATTATCGTTTCTGCCCAAACTGCCCGTGAACTCATTTGCAAGCTTGAGGTACGTCCACTGACTCCCCCCCGAAACACGTGTCACGCCACTGTGAGATGATCAAAACGATCTGAACCGTCCTCTCTGCCTCCTTTTTTCGGCGTGTAGGAGTACGTTCCCGAGCACTCTGGTGTGGCGTCGAAACTAACTTGGGAGATGGAGCAACAATTGGGCTACACCGCGAAGCTGGATATTGCCCGTTGACCCGATCCAGTATTTCTCACTCCGGATGATTATGACCGTAGATTTTTGGCAATCTAATCAACAACTATGGGTGTGAGCTCCACCAGATCGTTTCACCACAGTTATTTTATTTTCGCTGTGGACAACATGTATTTCTTTCTTTCTTTTTTTTTTTCGGTTTAATTTGCGCTGTACGTAGAAGCTGACCTGAGTAAACAGGATCAAGTGATTCATAAGTGTAATGTCATGTATATTTTATTACTCTCTTGAAAACAGCTTGGTATTGCAAAAACTATTTGTATTAACAAAATGATATGTTATGTACATGAAAACTCTCTCTAGTCTCTATTCTATCTCGTTCAATTTATGATAACAATGGCGCCATTCGAAACTCCGATCAATTTTAAAAAGTTTTAAAAAATTTTAGAAGTTTTAATTTTTTAAATTACAAAAAATTCTAACTTTTTTTTTTTTAAATTGTCAAAATTTATTAGAATGCATTAGATTAACATATTTGGATACTAAAATAGAAATAGTTCAAACCAGAATAAAAGTAAAAATCATGAATCATCATTTGCAAAAATTTACATTTTAAATTAAGTTGTTGCATTTTGAATCTTTCTTCTTCTTGCATTTTGTTATCTTGCTTCATCTCTTGGGTTTTATTTGGTATCAGAGCCAAGTATAATATAAGAGTATCATCTTAGAGACCATTAGGTATAGATGAACATAAAAAATTAACTTTTTTTTTTTTTTTTTTTGGGAACAAAAAACGTTAATTTTTTTAGTAGTTAATTTTTAATTTTTTGTTAATTGAATATTTTTACCCTTATCGTTTAAAAGAAGTTAAAAATATAATAGGGTAAATTTGGTCATTTTAAAAAAAAAAATTATAAAGTTGAGTAATTAAAAATTGAGAAGTTAAAATACTTTCCAAATGCACCCTTAATTGAACCCATGATAATGCAACGGCCATGGAGAAAGAGTTATTTGGACATTTTATGTTTAGGGTGATAAAGTCGTAAATATTCAAATGTAAAATTTGGCATTGGTCCTGTCTAAGTTCGTTTGAAAACAGCCTAACGGTCAATACCTATTGTGTTGCAATGGCTTGCGATGGTTTTCAGGCTTTCAACACTGTGTGGACCTCTGAATGGCCAAATTTAGTATTTTTGAAAAGTTTTAAGGCTTTAATTACTTGGGCTAGATGAATTCATTTTTAATTGGGGTTTTTGATGAAGCCTTGTAATTTTTTTTTTTTTTCAAATTTACTTTTATTTCAAACTTTTAGTTTTTAGTATTTTTTATTAATTAATCGATTTTATGTTTTTTAAACCTAACACATTAACATTGGGGTTTCTTTTTTCTGTACAAACGGCTATAAAACTAAGAACAAATCAGTTTTTGATATTTATTGAATAAAACAGAGATTGCAATGTATGCAATCCTCTCTCGTACACTTTCCTGCATCACATGACCTCCACGCAACACATACATATATAAAAATGAAAGAAAATAAAAAAAAAAATCCCACACAATTTCCAAATCGCCAAGCAAATATATATATATATATAGCATGATTAGATGATTTCATTATAATTTATACGTTATATTAAATTTTAATTATTTTGTAGCGGTTATATCTTGGTTATTTTACATCTATTAAATTTTAATTATCTTATAGTAATACTTATTTCTAGTTGCTACATTTTATTCTTGTCATCCTATCATCCTTAGGTGTTACACCTTGCATGTGTTCGTTTGCTTCTTTTTTTTTTTGGCAATTGTTGCACTAACAATTACCGTTATCTAAAATTATGCGCAGAAAAGGCCATGCTCTTACATTTTACTTCAGTAAAATTGGATGTGAATATATTTATTTTTAAATATTTATCTGAAACTCCTAGTTTTTATTCGCTAAAGCTGATTTCCACGTTAGTTAAGCTCCTCGTTAAGGCTAGCCATTTGGACATGGAAATTAACCGTTGTTTGGGAAAAATTAACTCTGATTTTTTTCCGTTTTGATTATTTATCTATTCTTTATTCTTTTAATAACCTTTTGGTAAGCCAACATTTTTCATTCATGCGTAAATTTTCCAATTTGAAAACATAAATTTTCACCTGTACATGAATCTTCCTATTCGGAAGCATGACTTTTTTGGTTGATATGAATAAAATGCCTAAAAACTAAATAAAAAATCAAATTTTAATAAAAATAAAAATAAAAAATCATATAAGACAAGAAAAAATAGGAAAGAAAATAACCATTTTATTTTCTTACATTTTCGTCTTCTCTTCCCTTGATGAATCCAAGTTCTAGCCATGCCATTATATTATTTCGATTAACTATTTGTTGTGGGAAAAATTAAAAAAAAAAAAATTGAAAACTACTTCTTTTGTTTGGTTCTGAAAAACAAAAATAATGGGAAAAACATATATTCTGATAAATGAAAAAAAAAATAAAAAATAATTTACTAATAAATCTTTTCATTTTTGGATAATTTATTTATTACCCAACAAAATAAGATTTGTATTTATGAATTTATAATTGCCTTTTTTTTAAAGGCAATGCTTCGACTGATGACTCATCGAGGGGAAAAATAGGGATGACGATTTAAAATGATTTTTTCTTGTTTGGTTTTGATATATATGAAAGGGAGAAGATAAGAAATCTGATAAATGAAAAAAAAATTAGTTAAGAAAATTAATTTATTGTAAAATGATTTCCATTTTTTATAATTTTTAATCAAACTTTCTTTTTTGGTCGGTATTTTTAATCAAACTTAATAATACGTATTTTGAATCCCTTGTTTTCCTTTGTCTTTTTACTTTTCCCTTTCATTTCCATTTTTCTGGTTAGTCCTTCTATCCAAACACAGTTTGACTATGCCTTCCAATTTGTTCATCCACTTGAGAAATTATTCAAATTAATAATCATAAGATGTAACAATTTTTATAATTTTATCATACATAGCGTTGACACCATAAATCTCATATCGAAAAGGAGTCGAGAATTGTACTAACTTATAAGCGCTCAATTCTCTCTCTAGTATAACACGTTTTAACATTGATGATAGAGATTTCTCGAACTCCATTAAAATCCCAAGAATACCACCCGAGTCGTGTCAAAACTCGGGTGCCTTGTGGACTCGATGTTCCGGGGCTTAGCCCGAGCTTGGAGGAAGCCCTAGCACGAGCCCGGCAAAAATCTGAGCAG
>JAVXUM010000037.1:29125506-29143316 GCA_035590655.1 Pouteria glomerata
TCTCGTAACTGATTACTGTCTAACTATTAGAAAGTTAGTTTTTCTGTGTTTTGGGAAGAGAAAAAAAATTAATTTTTTAGTTTTTAATTAATATAAAATTTTTTTCTTTAAGATTTAAAAAAAAAATAAAAACGTAAAGGGGTATATTTAGTAATATAAAAAAAAAAAACTGAAAAACTAGTAGTTTTTTTTTTTTTTTTTTGGCCAAATTCTATGTAAGCTTAAGAATTTTGCACCACTTCCAAGAGCAGATATTAGGAGTCTTGATCTGCCAAAAGTCACTGTTTTTCATTAGATGGTTAGAGACCCAATTTACCCATAGTGATGGTTTCTTCATACTAATTTCTTGGAATAGATAGCCCGGAAATGACGTAGCATATCAGCTTTGTTGCAGTCCGCCTATCTTTTAATGCCAAGGCCTCCTTCCTTATGACAGAAAACGTCAATCCAAGCTACCTTACTCTCAGTTTTCTTTAATTCTTTGCCAGACCAGAGAAATCTGCGGAGTACTTGTTCAATTGAATGATGCGCCTTCTTTGGGACGACAAAATGTAAGCTCCATTAAAACTTCTGTTTTTTGGTGGGGGAATGGAAAATCAATATGTTATAAATAAATATAACAACAATACATCATCCTGGATCAGTTACATTTTTGCCTTTTTAACATGAGCTTCCTCTACTAACCTTATCGGTTCGTTCCTAATACAGCGGCAGCGAAAATCTCTCAAACACTCTCTTAGATTTTTAGTTACATTACTTATTTTCCAATTATAATTCTCAACATTTCCCAGATATTTAACTACTAAACTACAATCAACTAATACGTTAACTTTTACATATTTTAAATGCTTGATTAATCTTAATGCTCTAAAACGTGCAATCACATCCACCATTAATATGGAGGATGCTTTAATACTTTCTGCTTGTTGAAAGTGTGCGGCATATTTCGGGATTTTTTTTTTTTTTTTATAAAAAAAATAATAAAAATATATGGTATTTATTGACTGGTTAAAAATAATTATAAAAATGCCATTAATGAAAATACGTAATACACTGATAAAGCTATTCGATTTGCCGTTTTAATCCTCTAAAAATGCTATATAATAAAATGTTTTCTTGAAATAATGGTTGAAGCACTTAAAATGCTGCTTGTTATAGCATTATTTGTGTTTTCTATCAGCCCTCCGATCCGACTTATCAATCCCTAATGAATTAATAAATGGCATAGCTTTCAACTTTAAAAGGAAATGGGGTCCATGCAAACATGATAGCTGTGCATGCATTTCACCTTCTCACTGTCATAAAAACCTCTCTCTCTCCTGGGAACCACCCTCGCGGAAAAGGAAAAGAAGGGAACGGCACTATTTTAAGTAGCGTTTTCTAACAAAATTTAATGTAAAAGAAAATACCAAATTAAATAACATTTTCAAGGATAGTGTTTTTAGTGTTGGAGTTTCAAATAACATTTTCAATATATTAAAAAATACAATTTTTAATAGTATTTTCAGTGTATTAAAAAATTACAATTTCAAAAAACGTTTTCATTAACGACATTTCCATAATTATTTTTAACTAAATAACAAATGCCATATATTTGTATTATTTAACTGTAAAACAAAAAAAATTCCATATTTGATCCTTTATAATCCATGCAGCAGTAGCTTGTCCTGTACTTTCTCTCCAAGACCCATATGTTACAATTGTTCCCTCGTAGTAAAAAAATTGAAAAAAAAAATTAACTTAACATTTTCATTCTCAATCTAGATCTCTTCAATATCTTTGACTTCACCTCCTTTATCTGTTATTTTCTCATTGATCTCAGTTTTATTTGCATAATAAATGTTAGGTATGATAAAAATGATTAAATTTATTACTTCATTATCAAATACAATAATAAATGTTAGGTATGATAAAAATAGTATTAAATTTATTACTTTATTATCAAATACAATAATAAATGTTAGGTATGATAAAAATAGTTAAATTTATTACTTTATTATCAAATACAATAGAATCCATATATGATTCGACAGAATATCAAATATAGACTCAAGTTTAAAGACAAACCTATCTTTGAATTCATATTAATATAGCAACAGAATTGATTTAATTTGATTGCACTAAGAATTTCCCTTTCTTTCTCTTTTAATGAGTACTCTCTAAATGCGCGAGAATGCTAACGGCTCTATCTCTTGAGATGGAAGAGGAGGCCTAGCCTTCTTTTAATATAGAATTCCTATAAGTTTTTTTATCACTGACCTAATCGATTTCCATAGCCTACACTAATTATTAGACCCACATTATAAAGATCTAGAGTTCCGACCCACTTAATTAGATCAATTTTATGGGCTTCATTATGTCTCATAATAGATCAATTAACCTTAATCGTTTGAATAAAAAACTAAAACTCACATTAATGTAAGCCTACAATATGAAAAAAATTTTAACATTCTCTCACTTGGGCGACATTAATAGTGATTAATTTTGTAAAAATATTTTTAGAAAAATAATTTTCATGTTAAGATCAAAATTTTAAGGGCCCAATTTTGAAATCAAATTGGTCTTCAGACAACTCCAAGTTACCATTCGGTTCAATAAGATCATTAATATAGAATCATAGTGGTAACTACATCATTGAACGACATTGTACCTCCTATGGTCACACACATCAATCAAGCTTATCAACATGAACTAAATGTGGTAGTGTAGCAAAGAATAATAAATTACTATTTTAAAAACAGTGAACATAATGGAGATTAAATTAATATTTTTAGTGAATATATTTGAATATCCAAAGACAACAAATATATTTGGTTGGGAATTAATCACCTCACAATAAAGGGCATTTAACTTATGATAGTGTATTGTAGTATCTACCCTAAGGGGAACTATGGTATACTTTTATTGTTTATCTGAATCCATTATATAATATTTATATTGAGCTTTTCTACTTGCAGCTGTTTCATTACATTTGCATCCTTTGTCTATTATCGTTTTTAATGGTTGAATTTTTTTGAATGGCACGATCAAGTCAAATTCCACTTAGGTGTTTTAGATCTTGACTTAGCACTATTAAAAGATAAGCCTACTAGCATTATTGATACAAGCAATGAAGCAGAAAAATTACACAATAAAATATGGGAACAGTCTAATAGATTAAGTCTTATGTTCATGCGAATGATAATTGCTAACAATATTAAGATTACTATTTCACAAATAGAAAATGCTAAGGAATATTTTAAGTTTGTGGAAGAACGTTTTTGTTCTACTGATAAGTCGCTCACTGGTACTTTTGTATCTGATCTAATGACCAAGAAATATGATGGGTCACAAACTATGCAAGAGCACATTCAGAAAATACGTAATATAGCGACAAGACTAAAGACCTTGGGGATGACGTGGATGACTTGTGCAATTCATTTTGAACTCCTAAGTATGGACTTTTTCAAATTTACTACATCACTATTAAGGATAAGTGGAATGTTAACTAATTATCCAGTATGCTCACTCAGGAAGAAACAAGACTGAAAAACATGAAAGGTATTCCATTAACCTCATAGGTCAAGGAGTCGGTATAAGACTTGAGATAAAGGCTAAAATGTTTAAAAAGAAGAAATCAGCTACCAAAGTTTCACAAGATGATAAAAAAAAAAAAAAAAAAAAAAAAAAAAAAAAAAAAAAAGAGGAACAACTTACGAATAGATGTAACTTTTGTAAGAAAGTAAGACAGTATCAAAAAGATTGCCAGAAATGTAAAGCTTGATTCAAAAAGAAAAGGTAACATTTTTGTATGTTTTGAATCAAATTTAATTGAAGTTCCTAATAATACTTGGTGGCTTGATTCTTGGGCTACTACTCATGTTTCTACCATAATGTAGGAAGTTTTTATGATCCAAAACATAAACCCAAATGAGAATTTTTTATTTATGGAAAATCATATGAAAGCTCCAATTGAAGGCATAGGGATATATCATTTGACCTTGGACACTGGTCATCATCTGGGTCTATCGCATACTCTCTATGTACCTTCAATTACAAGGAACTTAACTTCTCTTTCAAAACTTAGTTTTTGGCTTTAATTTTAAATTTGGACATGGTTGTTTCAATTTATATAAGAATAATTCCTTGATTCATTTTGGTATTCGTAATAATAGTTTATATAAATTGAAACTTAATAACACATTTGCTTAATATCTGCTTATTGTTTATTAGTGTTGGAATTAAGTGTAGTATGCTAAATGAGAAATTTGCTTACTTGTGCCATAAACGTTTGAGTCATATATCCAAAGAAATGTTAGAAAGATTAGTAAAAGAATAAATTCTTCTAAATTTAGACTTTACTTATTTTGGCATATGTATGGATTGCATTTAAAGAAAACAAACCAAACATAGCAAAAAAGGAGCCACAGCTTCTTAAATTGTACATATTGATGTATGCAGAACTTTTGATGTTCTATCACTTGGTAGAGCAAATTATTTCATTACCTTTATTGATGATTTTTCATGTTATGGTTATATTTATTTACTTCATGAAAAATCTCAAACAGTGGACACTCTTGAGATGTTTGTAAATGAGATTGATAGACAATTTGATAAACAGGTGAAAATCATTGGGTCAGATAGAGGTAGTGAATATTATGGAAGACATTGAAATAGGATAATGTCAAAGTTCATTTGCTAAGTTTCTCTCAAAAAAATGACATATGTGCACAGTACACTATGCCAGGCACAACTCAAGAAAATAGTGTTGTAGAAAGATATAATAAAAAATTACTAGATATGGTTAGGGGTATGTTAAGTAACTCCATATTACCTGACTCGTTGTGGATGCATGCACTTAAGATCGCTATATATTTGCTAAATAGGATTCCTAGTAAGGCAATTTTGAAAATCCTTCTATATTGTGGACAGAAAAAAAATCTAGTTTGAGGCATTTACATGTTTGGGGTTACCTAGTGGAAGCACGGGTTTATAATTCACATGAAAAGAAATTGGATTATCGAACGATTGGTGGTTACTTTATTGGTTATCTAGAGAAATACAAAAAGTATAGGTTTTACTATCCAAATCATAATCCCAGAATTGTGGAAACCAGTAATGCAAATCCCTTAAGCACGGTAGTGGGAGTGCTGAAAAACAAAATGTGGATATTAAAGAATTAGCTCCAAATGCTCCAATAATTGAAGATTGCTTTAACAATACTAGACAACATTTGAATGAAGAAACACCTCATGAAGAAACTTACTTACCTGACATAAATGAATAACAAGAAACACCATTAAGAAGATCTTAAAGACAAAAGAGATTAGTTATTTCAAATAATTATGTGATTTATTTGCAAGAGTTAGATGGTGATATTAGAATCAGTAAAGATCCGGTTTCATTTTCGAAGGCCATAGAAAGTGATGAGTCTAATAAACGGATTGATGCTATAGAAGATAAATTAAAATACATGGAGCAAAACAAAGTCTATGATCTTATTGAATTACCAGAGGGTTCTAAATTTGTTGGGTATAAATGGGTCTTTAAGACCAAATGTCTACAACTTCCTTTGATATTTAGGTTAAAATTTGGTCCAACAAAAGACTCCACAACTTCTTTCCTTTCATTTTTTCAAGTCAAGATAATTGATTTATGTTTTTTGGTTCCAACCAAAAAGGACTTTACGAATTTCCTGTGCTTTTTCTAACCAAAAAAGACTCTATTGTTAAGCACTCCATACATATTTTATAATACACATAATGCATATTGTATATACTGTTACATATCAAATCAAATAAAATTTTAAACAAAATGCGATCCAAAATGACGTTCTAACTATGTATGTATACCCCCACCGTACCATATACCAATCTAGGTCCCGCACCACAAATCTATAAGTGTACCATGTACTAGATCAACTTACGAACCTAGTAATTATGCTCACAATCCCTCTAAATTGCAATTGTGTTTTCCAAATTCAAGAGAAATAATCACTAGGAATTTTAATTATCCATAGGTTGTTCTGATAAACCTAACGAAGGATACTAAGATATTTAGTAAATTTAATTGTAAGTCAAGATATTGGCATATTAAATTGATAGAACAATCAAAGCCACTTAACAACCTGTAATACACCTAGAGGCACTATTAATGGACAGTAATGCCATTGTACTAAATATAACTATACAATTTTCAAAGATTGATGGACAATATTTTTAAAGACCTTAAAGATTTTAGTGTTGTATGTATGAATGGTATACTTGTGTTCACTATGACAATAGAAGACCATCAAGAATATTTGATGAAAGTAAGTAAAAAATTCCAAAAACATGGAATAATTCTTTCACCCAAAAAGATGAGATAGAAAAAGACTCAATTAAATTCATAGGAAAATAATCTTGACCCAAGATGAAATACAACTTCAACAACATATTATTTTTGAAGTTAAAGATTTTCTTGAAATTTCAACAAATAAAAGACAATTTGAACATTTGTTAGGAGTCCTTAATTATGGAAGAAACTCATACAAAGGTTATTAAAGTTAGAAAAGCCTTTATCAACAAAATTAAAAAAAGGATCAAATTTTTCATTGGACAGAGGAAGACTAGAAGCTTTTACATATCATAAAAGCTAAATTAAATAACTTGCCAACAATTTATTTTTCCAAAACAGGTAATAAAATAATTCTTAAAACAGATGCCTCAAATTAATATTAAGGATGTATTTTAAAAACCATTCCCAAAGAAAAGTGAAAGGAAATTTTTCTATCGTAATGCTGAGAGGTAGCTCAATTGGTAAAATCTTGAATTTGCTCCCCAGTAATCACTAGTTCGAGTCTCCTCATGGCCATTGAGGGTTTATCCGGTCGTTAACTTCAAGATTCCCAGGGATTAGTCGAGGTGCGCACAAGCTAATCCGGACACTCTAAGTTATCTGAAAAAAAAAAAAAAAAGTTTCTCCACCGTTAGCATGAAATAAGGGTAAGAAAGTCAAGAAAGTATAAGATACCAACCACTTTTTAGAAAGAAGAATTGATCTGCAGATATAACTTAAGAAAATTCAAGCAAATTGAAATAAAGTATATTATTTTTGAAAAAGAATTATTGTCCATTAAATTAGTAATAAAAAGATTTCACATTTATTTGGCACCTGAATAATTTATTAACAGAAGAGACAATTAAGCAGTAAAAAATTTTCTTATTTGAAAAAGAAAAAAAAAATTATAGGAAGAAAATTAAAATGGTATAATAACATTTACGAAAATGTTATTGAAATAGAATATTTAAAAGAAATTGATAATTATATTGTTGATTTTTTTAGCAGATATGGAACTTGAGAAAACAGGACTAGAATGGGCAGCTATTGCCAAGAAAATGGCAAAAGAAAAAGTTACAGCCAATAGCTATCCAAATATTCATACTTCAGAAAAAGTCAATTCGAAGATATAATAGACAACTTGTCCCAAAAATTTTATGTAATATTTATTGGAAGAAATCCATGGATCTACAGAACTTGGCAGTAATGTAATAACCAAGTCAGTGGTTATAAAAAAAAAAAAAAAAAAAAAAAAAAAAAAAAAAAAAAAATGCATGTTTTAGATCCTATAGAACATTTGAAGAAGCATGAGAAGCATGGAATATTTCAAGAAATACTCCTTCGTTTGATAAACAAGTGAGTGAGAAAATTATTGAGCTAGCAGAAGCTCAGATTACTCATTTTCTCAATTCTGAGTTACAAAAATAACTTTATGATGAAATGGATCAGATTTGGACCTATCGCCAGAAATGTGCGTGATATTTGTTCAGAAAACATATGGGATGAACTAACTTAATCATGGACCAAATCCATGAAAAGAACAAATTGATCGCTCAAAATCTTTCTATTGAAGTAAAGTGGCAGAGAAATGAACCATTTCAAAAACCTTGTTCTAAATTTCATTAGCCAAATAAATTGGAACGTTGAATACAATTTTGATCAGATACAAACTACTATAGATCTATCAAACTTTATAGAAGAATAGGGTTTGAAAAATAGCAATTTTGCTAAAATTAACATTTTTGCCAGAAAGGTGTGATTTTGTTAAAAATAACAATTCTGTTTGGAAGCTCAAAATTCACCAAAAGTCAAAAATTTTTACCATTTTTTTTTAACTTCTTTCAATCAAATTTCGCCACATATTACTTTTATATCAATGTTTTGTACTTTTTGCCATCTAAACACTACCTAAGAGAATTTGTCTTTTCAAAAATTAAAAAGATCTTTACCTAAAGAAAATTTTAAAATTTTTATTAAAGCATGCATTTAGCCACATCACAAAAAAAATAATAAAAATTCTAGAAAGGAATTTTTCTTCAATCCAAATACTTTCTCCCCCTCCCCCCCTTCTTATGCATCTCTTCTACTATATCATTTTCTTTATTTTACCCCTACTTTGTACTTTTGTTCTATTGCATTAGGTTTTATTGTCTCCATAACATTGTATACGACTAATGGTAGGTTATGAATAGCATTGTAACATGGAAGTAACAAAAAGAGAATTCTAAAAACAAATAGACATACCAATATTAAGCATTATATTTTAGTTCTAGGAAGAGTAATGTTACATAATTAGACAGTTTCATCAAAATCATGGATCTTAAGTGTGAGCATATTATTTTAAAACAAAAAGTTCATGGAAACCTAATTTATTTACAAAATCGTCACAGCCATTTCCTCATCATTTGCTTAGGGGTATACACAGATCAAAGCAGTTCGATTTCGGGCTCAAGATGGAACTGAATCGATCTTAGACAGCCCGAAAAAAGAAAAAGAAAAAAAAAAAAAAACTGGAACTAAATGAATCTTGGAACTAAGCTAATTAGAACTAAACAGATAATGTTTGATTATGATAGGGTCATTTCTTATAGATCGAGTCTAACTTGGTTTTACAAACATCTGATGGCACCAAATTTCATATTATGATACAACTAGGAAGTAAATCGAAATGCCCATTAAAAATGATGGGATCAAAAGAAAATTCCCAAATATCTACTACTTTGATATTATGATACAATTAGGAAGTAAATCGAAATACCCATTAAAAATGATGGGATCAAAAGAAAATTCCCAAATATCTACTACGCCAATCAGTTAATTATATTAAAATAAGAAAAAATGGCAAAGAGAAAGTAGAAAAAATAAAAACCACAATCATCATACACAAACCGATCGATGTAATTGAGTAACAAATGGGCTTATCTTAGATTCAAAGGATGAGATCCAGTATCAACAAATTAATAGTGGGACTTCAACTTTTCCAACGGCTTATCCAACCGATCAACAAGGCCAATGATAGTATAAGCTAGTAGCAGATGAGGTCGACATTGATGAGAGGCATTATGTTGGCTCTTCATGATGGACTTCTCCTCCTACGACAAGTGCTCGAACAGACTACAAGTGTGGAACTTGCAAGAGGGTTGAGTCTTGTTGCAAAAGCGCACCACTAACGAGAATCGTTTCAGGAAGTTGATGGTAGTTCACCGCGAATGATGATTTGGATTGAAAATGTGCAATTTAAATAAACCCTAACCCTAGGTCCCTAGTGAATCAATTCGACTCCTTTATTTTATTTCCACAAGAACCGAACCAATGGCCTCGGATCAAATTGGTTCTCCGATAAGGGACTGATTCAGAATTTTTAGTCAGTGAGGGTTAATTACCTATAGTCAATTAATGGAGAGAAAAAAAAGTGACATTTATAAGTAACTAGACAACGAAATTCTTTTATACTTATGCGTCGCACTAGGAAAGGGAAAATCCCCAGTAGGTAGTGGGATAAAGTACTAGAAAATGTTTTGTACAATTGAAAATCAACTAAGGATCCAAGTGAGTGGAGACAAGTTTCAACTTGGGTAAAATGTTTCCTTCCAAGAAAATAGTGTATATGTTTCCCCACACACCCAAAGCTCAAAGCACCAACCATTTTGTTTATCTGTGTGAGGGAAGATTCTATATCACCTTTCACCCTGCATCCTACGATCCAAAAATAAAAATTGATGGATATCATGAAAATAGCATAAAACTTTAAAATTTATAGGCAAAACTTTAAAAGCTAGGAGATCAATGCCTATATATATGCCCAAACCATAATTCAGCAAATAATTAAAAATAACAACATTATTATTCATTAAAAACGACTAAGTGAATTCAATTAGATTATGCATCCACCGATTATTCACATATTTTAAAATCACGTCAAATTTTCATATAGTTTACAATCTATATTATCCACTGTCCAAGATGTATAAAACCGATACAGCCATTAGAAATCTGAAAACCCGAGCAAAATTCTATGATATTTTTGACATATACCATTTTACTTTTCAAATTAAAGACAATATATACACGCAAACTACATTTAGACTATTAAAGCTTAAAAAAAAAATAAAATATCAACTTCTTCAGTCCAGAGACAAAATTAATCCAAAACGGGCCAAGTTCTCAGTCGAGAAAACCTGTTTGGCGCCACACAGCATTGCGAACCTGACGCAGATCTCTGCCCTTGAGCGTCCTCCCAACGCCTTCCAGCACCGAAAACGTCGTTTTGGGCGACTTTGCCGACCCTCTCGCTATGATCTCGTGCGGCGGCAGTAACAACTCGTCGTCTTCCTCGTAATCAAACTCCACCTCAGCAAGCACACTGTTCCGGTGGACCTTTTTGGGCATCATCGGCACGGTCATCGGAGTCGATTGATGGAACTTCCGAGATGGCATGGACTGACAGTACTCTCGCTCAGGCGGCGGTTTCGGTATCGCCGGAAGCAACCGTGAGGACGACGAAATTGAAGGTTTGCGATATATAACGGGACGGTTTGGCTTGCGGCTATCGTCCGCTAATGCGGCGAGGATTCCGGAGTTTTCCGGCTTCCGGAAGGACTTGTGGTGCTTGTTCTGGTTGCCGGAAGCATCGTCGAACGGAGACTCCGACTGCTGGTTTGGTTCGACAAAATCGCCTGTCCAGAGGACCTCGTCTTCGTGGAGCTCGTAGCCACTAAGGCAGGCACCGCAGGCGACGGAGTCCGATTTTGGTTGAGTGAAGACGTCGAGGAAGCAGTCGTAGGAGGGCGATCGATGGTGACGGAAGCTGACAACGCCGTTCGGTTCCATCGGTGAAACGGCTACAACAGACATCAGCTAAAAAGAAGTGCAGAATTATAAGTCGGAAGATAATGTTCGGATTCATCCAACTAATGAGTTTGGAAGAAAAAAAAACAAAAAACATTTTTTTTTTTTTTTGGTTCCATAACCGATTACTAATTATTTTTTTATATTTGGCAAGAATTTTTTTATTAAAATTTTTATTAATTTGACATTTTAACTTTTTATAATTTTAAAAAATTAAAATATGTAAAAATAAATTTAATCATCTAAACAAAACTAAAAATATGGAATAACTAAAAGTTGAACTTCATTTAATGGTTAAAAAAAAGCACTTATGATTACATTTGATTTAATAAAATTAATTAAAATTAATTAATTTTTATTAATTATGTATATTTTTAATTTAATTTTGTCATATATTATTTTTATATTAAATTTTTGTATTTTATTATTTTATTACTACTATTATTATTATTTTGTTAATCAAACACTTTCTGTATTAATGTATTCGTACAAATGTTTTGCTCTGTCCAAAAAAATAAAAATTATTTTGGCAATATCGTTTTCCAATTGCAAAAAACAACGCAGAAGGTGGAGAGAGCGTGGTTGGTAAAAAAGTGAGAGAGAGAAATAGGTCAAAGGCGATGAGGATCATTTAGATCTCATTTGTTAATAAAGTTACCACCTGGACCGTTGATCCCTCGATCGTTAAGGTAAATTGGTTATCTACGGTGATGATGGGATAAATCGGGAAGAGAATAGTGCTTTGATTGTAGGTGACATGACCTTTGAATGACATGACGTGGCGGAGGGTCGCCGGTAGTGATGGTGGGACCGGATTGGAGAAAAAAAAGCCGGTTACTTAAAAAGTCCAACCTGGACCCCACCACTAGTCTTATCATCTCATCTCTAAGTTTATGGGTCCCGTAAAATACGTTTAGTGATACTTAAAAAGCGTTTGGTATGATAAAAAATGAGATAAAATAAGATAAATTATAAATTCGTAACGTATGTAGGGTGCGTTTGGTGTGCAAAACTTCTTCAAAAAACTCCAAAAAATTCTATAAACTTTTAATCATTATTTACTTTTTATCTCACTGCACGCATTACGAACTCACAACTTTTCTTACTTTTTCTTATTTTTTCTCATTTTTTACCACTCCAAACACATTAGTCGAAATGAATGAGTTGGATTTTTTTGGCTGTGCTGTAGATTTTAATCTGATGTCTTACTTTTGATTTTGAAGATAAAAAAGAAAATTACTACCGGTTTGCTATTATAACTGTTATGGCTAGTTTATGTCAACGGTGTTGCAGATCTTTCAAGAACCTTATGGGTTGTCCTAATTTTTAATTAGAATTTGATTTGTGTTAAATCAGCTTTAAGATTTTTTTTGGTACTTTTGGAAACTATTATCTTTTGAATGCTTCTCGTTGCCTCTTTTGGTTCATTCAATAAAAGAATTTTGTTTGACGAAAATTTCATACAGAAATTTATTATATGCTTGTAAGAATTTAGTCACATGTATGTATAGTTTTTTTAATAATGAGAATTCATTATGCATTAGCCATTTTGCCAATTTTACTTTTTTTTTGTGTATGTTATATTCTTTGACAAGTAAATAAAAATATAAAGAGAAGCATCATGGGGATGGTGACCTTATTTGTCTGTGTATCAGATACAAATCTGGGCACAATCTGATTGTTTGTATGGTGGAATATATATTGTAATTAATGTATTGATTACACAAATGGAATATTGTTCCAGATTGTTTTGTGAATTTATTGTTAAAATTTTGTTGCTCATGCTCAATTTGATCTTATCTAAGCTAAACTTGCAAGGCAATTGATATATATATATATAATTATTTTATGTTGATTGCAGGTGTTCTTGCTCAAACAAACATCTTCATAAATTTTGTCGTAGCTTTTAAAATTAGTCAAAATGGTAAGTTGTTTGTTTAAAATGTTTTCTGATATCAGTTTCTTATATCATACAGAGATTTGAGTTTTCTAATGGATAAATTTTCATGATATGTACAGGTGAAGTTCACAGCTGAAGAGCTTCGCCGTATTATGGATTTCAAGCACAATATTCGGAACATGTCCGTAATTGCGCATGTTGACCATGGTATGAAACCCATCCTACTAGTTGTATATTTTTATTTTGATGGCTTATTGACAAGAGTTTCTTTGTCACCAGATGTTCTTTTAGTAATAACTTTGTGGTATCACCGTAGAACAATTTTGCTCTGGAAAATTTTAGTTAAGGAGTAGCTGCTTTGGGAATACTGGTCCTTGGTGGTCTGGGCTTACCCATTGTTCAAAGTTACAGTTGCAGCTGTCCTATCGGCTTGGAATTTTTGATTCGGTTGCGGTGTTGTGTCATGTGATACACAACGTTTTGATTTTTTGTAGTTTAAAAATCAATTTTTTTTCTAAATTTCTAAATAATAAAATTGATCTATTACAAGGCAAAAAATATAGTAACTATTTTATTAAATAATATTTTATTTAATTTTAGACTTAATAGATTAGTAAAAATATTAATAATTCATATTTTATTTAATATAAATTCTAAAAAGTTATTACAAATCTATTTAACAATAGATATCGCAAAGCCATATTTTAATTTGTTTATGAAAAAATTCATAAATCTACAAAAATTATTGAAAAATGGCTGTGTGTTTAATACCGCATTTTCCTAATTGTTCAATCTGGTGATAGTGATTTTTTTTTAATATATATTAATTCAAATAAATATATAGCTGGGATTGGCATGGGAGAATTAGTGAAAATTAAATCTTTGGTAAGGTTTCAAATCAGTATTAAAAAAAAAAAAAGGAAGGGGGGAAAAGGGCATGCTCTTTGGACTCTCACGAGCTGGTGGGTTCGAAGTGTGAGGGAGGATGTTCTTGGGCTGACAAGTAAACAATGCTGTGATGGCAATGCTCTGGCAGAGGTGGCAAAGGCGAGACTGCAGCAGTGAAGGCGTGATCTAGGAATTCTCTCTCTCTCTCTCTCTCTCTCTCTCTCTCTCTCTCTCTCTCTCTCTCTCTCGTGTCCAGATCTGAAAGAAATGCACGTTTGAAATTTTTTTCCCTGGTATTATCACCAATTTGTCTCCCATATTGATACTAGCCTGGCCTCCTTTGATTCCGAGCCTAGATGCCGAGACATCGGCTGTCTAGGCTGATATTACATACCATGGTTTTACCAGAACAGTAAGACAATTTTCGTGGTTCTCTCAATTGGGAGATCAGAACCGCCGATGATAACTTTCTAGGAGCAATTTTGATCTACATTTTATGAAGTTTAAATTTTGTTTTCTGTATTTTCTCATTGTGCGTGGCTTCGTTGATTTTAAATGAATTTTGACATTACTGTTTCCTTTTTATTTTGACAGGTAAGTCCACACTTACCGATTCCCTTGTGGCTGCTGCTGGTATCATTGCTCAAGAAGTTGCTGGTGATGTCCGGATGACCGATACCCGTGCAGATGAAGCTGAGCGAGGCATCACCATCAAGTCTACTGGTATCTCTCTCTACTATCAGATGTCTGACGAGTCACTGAAGAACTACAAGGGAGAGAAGCAAGGGAATGAATATCTTATCAATCTCATTGATTCTCCTGGGCACGTTGACTTCTCATCTGAGGTTACAGCTGCTCTTCGTATTACTGATGGTGCACTTGTCGTGGTTGATTGTGTCGAGGGTGTCTGTGTCCAAACAGAGACTGTCCTTCGACAGGCTTTGGGTGAAAGGATCCGACCTGTATTGACTGTGAACAAGATGGACAGGTGCTTCCTCGAGCTCCAGGTTGATGGAGAGGAGGCTTACCAAACTTTCCAGAGAGTTATTGAGAATGCAAATGTCATCATGGCTACATATGAGGATCCCCTCCTTGGTGATGTTCAGGTGTACCCTGAGAAAGGAACAGTTGCTTTCTCTGCTGGGTTGCATGGGTGGGCTTTCACTCTCACCAACTTTGCCAAGATGTATGCTTCCAAGTTTGGTGTTGATGAGTCTAAGATGATGGAACGACTTTGGGGTGAGAACTACTTTGACCCTGCCACCAAAAAGTGGACCAGCAAGAGTACTGGCTCTCCTACTTGCAAGCGTGGGTTTGTTCAGTTCTGCTATGAACCCATCAAGCAGATCATTAGCACTTGCATGAATGATCAGAAAGATAAGCTGTGGCCTATGTTGCAGAAACTAGGTGTCACCATGAAGTCTGAAGAGAAGGATTTGATGGGTAAGGCATTGATGAAGCGTGTTATGCAGACATGGCTTCCTGCAAGCTCTGCTCTCTTAGAAATGATGATATTCCATCTTCCATCGCCTGCCAAGGCTCAAAAGTACCGTGTTGAAAACTTGTATGAGGGACCCCTTGATGATCCTTATGCCAATGCTGTTAGGAATTGTGATCCTGAGGGGCCTCTTATGCTGTATGTGTCAAAGATGATTCCTGCATCTGATAAGGGAAGGTTCTTTGCTTTTGGTCGTGTGTTCTCTGGCAAAGTTTCAACAGGATTGAAGGTTAGAATCATGGGTCCCAACTATGTCCCTGGTGAAAAGAAGGACTTGTATGTTAAGAGTGTGCAAAGAACCGTCATTTGGATGGGAAAGAGGCAGGAAACAGTTGAGGATGTTCCATGTGGGAATACAGTAGCTATGGTTGGGTTGGATCAGTATATCACTAAAAATGCTACATTGACAAATGAGAAGGAAGTTGATGCCCACCCGATTCGAGCAATGAAGTTCTCTGTCTCACCTGTCGTTCGTGTGGCTGTGCAATGCAAGGTTGCCTCTGATCTTCCCAAGCTTGTTGAAGGACTGAAACGTCTTGCTAAATCTGATCCTATGGTTGTCTGTGCCATTGAGGAATCTGGGGAACACATCATTGCTGGAGCTGGAGAGTTGCATCTTGAGATCTGTTTGAAGGATTTGCAGGAAGATTTCATGGGTGGTGCTGAAATTATAAAATCAGATCCTGTTGTGTCCTTCCGTGAGACTGTTCTTGAGAAGTCGTGCCGTACTGTGATGAGCAAGTCACCAAACAAGCATAACCGTCTGTATATGGAAGCTAGACCCTTGGAGGAAGGGCTTCCCGAGGCGATTGATGACGGGCGCATTGGTCCAAGGGATGACCCCAAGGTTCGAGCCAAAATCTTGTCTGAGGAGTTTGGTTGGGACAAGGATCTTGCAAAGAAAATATGGTGTTTTGGCCCAGAAACCACTGGCCCTAACATGGTTGTTGATATGTGCAAGGGTGTTCAGTACCTAAATGAAATCAAGGATTCTGTTGTTGCAGGGTTCCAGTGGGCATCAAAGGAAGGTGCGTTGGCAGAAGAAAACATGAGGGGAATTTGCTTTGAAGTTTGTGATGTTGTTTTGCATGCTGATGCTATTCACAGAGGTGGTGGCCAAGTTATTCCAACGGCCAGGAGGGTCATTTATGCTTCTCAGCTGACTGCCAAGCCCCGTCTTCTGGAGCCTGTGTATTTGGTGGAGATCCAAGCGCCAGAGCAAGCTCTCGGTGGGATCTACAGTGTTCTGAATCAGAAACGTGGCCATGTGTTTGAGGAAATGCAGAGGCCGGGAACCCCTCTCTACAACATCAAGGCATACCTTCCTGTCATTGAGTCGTTTGGTTTCTCTAGCACTTTGAGGGCTGCAACTTCAGGTCAGGCCTTCCCCCAGTGTGTGTTTGACCATTGGGATATGATGTCGTCGGATCCATTGGAATCTGGATCCCAGGCGGCGGCCCTTGTGTCAGATATCCGCAAACGGAAGGGTTTGAAGGAGCAGATGACACCGCTATCTGAGTTTGAGGACAAGCTGTGAGTTTGCCAGATTGATTTCATTTGAAGCCAACAAGATAAACTTCTTATGGGAGGAAGATAAAGAGGAGGTAATCCTGCTGGGCGATTTAATTTTGTTGGTTCTTAGTTTTTTATTTTAAAATTGTGGAACTGTGGATTAGCATTTAGTTTTAATGGGGAGTTGATGATTCCCCCATAAGTATTGTGTTTGTGTTTTAATTTTTCTAGACTCGGTTTTTACAAGGCGGAGTTTTTATGTTTTCCTCTACATGTTTGTTTGAGATATTTCTACAGATGTTTCTGTTATGGTAATGTTTATTTTCCTTTAGATCATTGGGTGTGGTTGATCTCGAAGTTTTGAATGTTAGTAGATTCAAATGAGCTTCGTCAGAGCTGAAGAACTAGCTATTCTTGTGGTGGATGAGCCATACATGTGGGGAGATTATGATAATGGGATAATTTGTTTTCTTTCCATAGGATAATTTAAAGGATCAACAACTTTGTTCCCCTAATTTGTAGGTTCTTGTTTAGAGGATTACTGGGACAGTTTTTGTGACCAATTCTGGTATCATTTTTCTTCCTTGTATTAAAAGCATAAGTTGTGGATTTGCATCAACTTCGAATCAAAATTTTAGGTCGGAAACGTTTTTTTTTTGTTGTCTTCCCTCCTAGCAAATCGGTTTTACAAAAATTGTTCGAACCATTTTTAGCTGCCACTTCTCTGTTCCACAAGTAACTAGTTGAATGTTAGCCAACATAAGTGGGGTGCTCGTAGGACTGCTTAGGAGATTTTTTTTTTTTTTTATCCTATTTGGTCCAATGGGTGATGATGGTGAACTACGCGGGGGGGGGGGGGGGGGGGCC
>JAVXUM010000037.1:29187066-29198708 GCA_035590655.1 Pouteria glomerata
AAATGAAAACGTTAGCAAACGGATTTAAGCATCTATTTCAACATTAAGTGACAACTGTAGTGAATGTAATTAAAGTACTGATACAAACACCGTAAGTGGACCTGTGACGGACCTGGCCGCCCAACGCACTTCATTCATACTGCCCTGGCCTGAACAATTGGGATTAGGTTTTGAGCCACCTTGTCTCGGCTCTCGATTTACCTCCTTCCTAATAAAATATCAGAAAATATATATATATATATATATTTAAAAGGATCAATAGGGCTAGTGAAGGCCAGATTTTCCTTTCCTGACCTGACCCGACCTAGATGGGAGGTGGGCAAGGTGGGGGTTAGGCGAGACCCAGCCCATTTGCCATCACTCAATAAAAGCATTCCATCCATATGGAAAATGAAGGAATTAAAGCGGCATGCGGCATTAATAAGGCAATTAAGGCAACGCTGGTCCAGCATAGGTTGGATTTGGGACTAATAGTTAGGTTTGGTCTACTTATTTTGCCCCAACCCATAAACTCAGTCACGCATTCACCAAAACTAAACACACACACAAACACCGAAAGGGTAGATAGAAAACATGTGGAATATTCCCTGCACTACTCTGTTTTGGTCCCCAGGGACAGAAGACGTTAGGTTAGCCGAAAGATGGTAATTGGTCCCAAGGATAGATAGGTAGAGTCACCTTTTTGTCACATATAAAGATTCTCTGCTTTTGTCAAATTAATCTAAATCAAAAATTTTCACTTATAATGGGCTTTTATTTAACCCAGAGATCTTTAGACTGTATCGGGCCGACGAAGAATACTAGCAGCAGCTTCAATCCTTCAGCTGGGCCCTTGGATCTTTAGGTTACGGCTTAGGGAGAGTTGGGCCTAGCGGCCCTATCCTTAAACAACAATGCAGACTATCGCTCGCAAAAACTTTTTTTTTTTTTTTTTTTTTTTGTTTTAGGGACAAAAGCAAAAACTATTTCAATCGTTTCAATTATGCCAAGTGGCAGAAATTGTGTGGGTCCCGAATCAGTCGTTTTCTTCCAATTCGCGTGCTGACATGGCACAATTTCTGTCTGACGTGGAGGATAAGTGGAAGACGGTGTCTAAAATCTACCTACCGACCCAGACCAGAAAGCCAAACCCCTCTCCCTCTCTCTCTCTCTCACCATTCTCTGCTCCAATGGAGACCGTGTCTTTGCTGAATCAAGCTCTCCCTCCTGCAATTATTCGAAATCTCAGTGGCGATTTCAGCACTGGCTCAGTCTCGGCTCTTGGCTTCTCTCTGCCCTACCGGAAGAACCCGGTCAACTGCCGTCGCAGTCGCAGCAAGGTTATGGTCACAAGGGCCTCAATTGCCGTTGAACAGCAGACAAGCACGAAGGTCTCTCTCATACGAATAGGCACCAGAGGAAGGTAATTCGTCTTCTTTACTGAATTTGCTCATCTGTACATGGTTTTATTTGCTTATCGGTGCATTGACTGCTCGCTCATTGTTTCTGATTGGATTGCAAATGGGGTTTATAATATTTCACCGAGATCTTATCGTTGTCCTCATTCTTTTCACTTACTGATCTAACTGAAAGGCAAACGGAAAAACAAGATTCAATTGTGGCAACCGCCAATGGTCGATGTATCAATTTGCACAATTGAGGCTTAGGAGAATGAAAATCATATGCATTTGCAGTGTGTGTTCTTTTACATTCCCACTCTCTCAATGCACGTTTGAAAAAGAAAATGTAATTGGAGTATGCACAAATTTGTGAAATTCCTGATAGAACCCACGGGTTGCCTGTTTTTCTTTCATTATTCCTGCTTTTTGAAGGACCAGTCATGGGTCCTTGGGTTTTCTCGTTTATTGTCCTTAATTTTTGTATGAATTGGGGAGGGTTGTAATTGAGAGGTGTGGGCAAGAGTGCAGGAGTTTTGGTTGGGAGCTCCGGGAAAGAGCTTTGGGTCTGTTTGTATCGAGGCTGTGGAGAGAGAGAGAGAGTTGAGTTCAGTTGAGAGGTGTGAGTCTCCTCTGTTGTAACTATTCATTTGATAGCAACGGAATTCTCTCAGGCTTATTGGTCGTGGACATATGCGGATTTGCCGAACCATCTTAATCACTACTTTTTGTGCTTGATTTATTTTTCCTCAACTGTTCCTGATCCTAATAACCACTCCAAATAAAACTGGCCTGCATTGTTTATATGAGATCATAAAGAATATACAAGGAAGCAGCATCAAAATTTTTTCAGAAAAAGTTTGAAGATTTAGTGAAATTTTCTTGTAAATCCAAGTTGATGGAAAACATGAGATAGAAAGTCCGAAGGAGAAAAGTCAAAGACAGCCAATTTTTGGTGGTTTGGAAATTCAATGTGAACACTAAAAGCTTCCTTGAAGGAATTTAACACCTATCCAATAAAATAAAAGACAGCCCATCATTTATGTGGAAGAGTGGCCTTTGATATTACTTGAATCTTAGACCATTTTCTTTATGTACCCTTAGCAAGAATGCATAATAAAAGTGTTTATTAATAGCAACAGAATTCCACTTAATCTAAGAACGAGATATAGGAGTTAATAGAACAAACAGTATTTACCCACAAAAAAAAAAACAAACAAACAAACAAACAAACAGACAGACAGTAGTGCCAAGGTCAAGAACAAAAAACAATTAAAAATGAACAAAGTTTGGCTTAATTAAGCAATACCAAGTTGGAATACACTTATTCTAACTAGAAAACATAGGATATCCAGATACAAACACCAATAATTCCTCCATTTCTCTCAATTGGAGTTCAAGCAAACATGTGTGCTCACAAATTTTATTAATTGTTTCGAACTCAAATAGCACAATTAACTATTGTATAGATCGGAGGATAATATTTGTTAGAGAATAAAACCATGTGATAATATCCCTCCATGATTTGTTACTTGATTTGTGTTCTAATTTAGGGATTTATGCCCTGCAGCTTTTTCCTTATGTTTGGTGATTCTTTGACAACATAAAGGCACTCTTTACATCTTGTAATTAATCAATATTCAGTAATACAATTCTCTATGTTTTTCTTTATATTTTCTGCAGTTTGAATTCTACAATATATTTATAGGGGAATGGCATATTGTGTTGAAAATATCCAGAATTGGCAAGGTTCCTCTGCTTCTTTGGTTTTTGGTCTTGAGGGTTCCACCATAACAGCTGTCTAAATTTCCAATACCTGCATATCCCTCCACAACTCTTCTTCTGTGTATGGATCTTTTGTCATGTGTTTAAATGAGCAGTTGGAACGGGAAACTTAATTTTCTTAGAATGGTCATAGCCCTGTCCCGTGCTTCCGTGCTTACTCTGTGATTCCATTGCCATATTAAGTTTGAAAGAAATGTTGAAGATTGTTCTTATACTGTTTGGTTTCTCTTTTATTTTGTCTGTAAACAGGTCTTCTTGTGGATGTTCATTAAAAGATGACTTATCATATGCACTGAATATTCATACGGAGTTAAACATATAAAGAAAAGTGCATGTGGCAAGCCAAAAACTATATCCGAAGCTGTTACCCTTTTCCGTCTCACTGCACAATTAAAACAAAGCATCATATTGCAATCAGCTACATTCCTACTTAAGTCATTTGGCTCTTTACGTGTATATTTCAGTGGTTACTAATATAACTAAGAAATCAAAAATACTATTGTGGATTGCTGATGTAAATAATACAATTACGGCTGCACTCAGTAATAATGGTGGAACAGAAGTGTGCTTGGCCATGGTAAATTCAGGATGTCTGGCAGATAACAATACTCATGTTTGAACCCTCTTAAGATTTAGCATAATATTTATAACTAATTATGAATAATAAAGAAAGGGAAAGGGCTGTTATATGAATTCATATAACTAATAAACATCACTAGATGTTGCCCAAGGAAATTTAAGCAAATGGGAACAACTACTGATGCAATTGTGTGCAGAAAAACTGACGACTTAAAATTTTCTCTACAGCCTGCAACTAACCCCTGAAGCTATGCTTGTATAACTTCTAATAGAGAATATTGGCAATTGAATACATGTTCCTTATGATTGGCCAGTCAAGGCAAAACTCCATTTCCTAAGCAAGATATTTTGGATGTGTCTGCTCTCTTATGAGTTGTCTGTATTTATTGTTTGTGTAGGACAGCCCATTAGCACTTGCTCAGGCTTATGAGACACGAGACAAACTTATGGCTTCACATTCGGAGCTGGCTGAAGAGGGGGCCGTTCAAATTGTAGTAATCAAGACAACAGGTGACAAAATATTAAGTCAGCCACTTGCAGATATTGGTGGTAAAGGCTTGTTCACGAAAGAAATAGATGAGGCACTCATAAATGGTGAAATCGACATTGCTGTCCACTCAATGAAAGATGTTCCTACTTATTTACCAGATAAGACAATTTTGCCTTGCAATCTTCAGCGTGAGGATGTTCGAGATGCGTTTATTTCCTTAGGTGCAGCTTCACTAGCAGAGCTTCCAGCAGCAAGCACTGTGGGAACTGCTTCTCTCAGAAGAAAGTCGCAAATTCTCTACAGATATCCATCACTCAATGTGAGCATATTATCTTACATATGACTGACATTTTTGCAAAATATGTAAAAATATCAAAATGATGTGTCCATTATGGCGTGAATCCATGCTCTTTGTCAGTCTGCATGCAGCATGGGTTTCATGTAAATTCAGGAAAATATGCCATCCACGCAAGTGAATAAGTGTAACCTTCTGCAATTTCGCTCAAACATAATGTTGATATGGTTTATTAGTATTTACAAGTTTGATGATACCTGAATTGCAGTAGTCATACTGTAGTGCTTGTGGCATGCTGGCACCTCTTTATGGCATCATTGGACTCCCAGCTGCGTTGCCATTGGCCCATAACATAGTTCTAATTTCCATAACTTTGTGAATTGGTAATTCCATGAGCTTTAAATCATACAAATATGTGTTGCAATATTTTTGACTCGATTTTATTTTTCACTGGAAATTCTGTTATTAGTCAAATTGATTGAAACAAAAAGGGACTCTGCATGTTTTGGTTTCAGATTTTGAATTGATACGAATTCATTTGTAAGACGAAGTGAAGCATCTATTTTTTTTTTCTTGATAAATACGTTTTAAATAGAGTTTTTGTGCTTGCTCAAGATTTTTATCATTTAGAGGCTTTGATTTTAAATTATACTAAGATTCCAGAGGCAGACAAATATAATTGCTTACGGCTTTAGAGCTGTTATTGTTGTTTATACAAGGAGGCTGCTTTGTAGCATTCCTCTTCTAACTTCTGACACCATTGGGTATTGCTTTGTAGCATTCCTCTTAATTCTTTCAACGTTGTTTATTGATGTTTATATTGCTGTCCCTTTGTTACCTCTTTCATACATTTGGTGGTTTCATCTGTAGGTGCTGGAGAACTTCCGAGGGAATGTTCAGACACGGTTAAGAAAACTAAATGAAGGAGTGGTCCAAGCAACATTATTGGCATTGGCAGGACTCAAACGCCTAAATATGACTGAAAACGTGACTTCTATTCTTTCTATCGAGGATATGCTTCCAGCTGTTGCTCAGGGCGCAATTGGAATTGCTTGTCGAAGCAATGATGATAAAATGGTATATTTCCAACATCCAAACTAGATCAAATTGTTGAACTAAACTTCCTTAATCTGCAGGTCTCGTTGTGAATGGCATCACAGTGATGCTGGAACCGACCTTTGTACCATCTGCTGGACTTGACCTGTACACTTGTTGTATATTTGTTTTTGAATGCTTGTTTTGCAAATCTTCTTCTGAATTTTTTTAACATATCTTCTCTGATGATGGTCTTTCCATTCCATTCAGGCTAATTACATAGGCTCATTGAATCATGAGGAAACAAGATTAGCAGTTGCATGTGAGAGGGCTTTCCTTGAGGCATTGGATGGGTCTTGTCGCACTCCAATTGCTGGATATGCTCGTCGAGATAAGGATGGAGATTGCATTTTCAAAGGCTTGGTGGCCTCACCAGATGGAACCCGAGGTAGAACAAACTGTAGTCATTCAAGGAAAGATTATATTCATTATGTTGTATTTAGCTTCTCAAATTTGTTAACCCACCAATTATTTGACATTGCTTTTTGTTCCAATCTTCATCTCAGTACTTGAAACTTCCAGACAAGGCCCGTATGCTTTTGAAGACATGATTCTTATGGGGAAGGATGCTGGAAAGGAACTTCTCTCTAGGGCAGGTCCAGGATTCTTTAATTGTTAAATACTTTTGACAGCAACGCGGGGATAAGAAGAGCTCTGTGTTCCAGTTCTAGGGTTGACATCCAACATCTTCATTCATCTGCTGTTGTAGCCAGTGTATAATTTTTTTTTTTTTTCCTTTCCTGTTTGGTTAGTTTTTTATTAGCTGAGGTTGTTGAGATCAATAACTAGAGGGGTTTCATTATTGTCTTTTATGAGTAAATTAGCAATCCCATTTTTACTAAGACTTTGTTTTGCAGAAGGTAGAGTTCCTTTCAATTGTGGGATAGCTACCTAGAGAATAAACATGGGTGGAAATTTTCTTTCTTATTTTTTTTTTTTTTTGTTTTTTTCCTTTGCTAAGTTATTTAATCTGCCTTTATATAATTTTATTAATTTGCTCCCATAGTCTACTTATAATAGTTATTTATCTGGTGCAACGCGTATGTACAAATTAATTCATTACCAAAATTATTAAAATTAGTAATTTTATTAAAATAATTTTTTTTTTTTTCTAGAAAGGAACAATTCTTCAAGTCTAACTCATCCTTTTGTGTTGGCAGCCCGTCAAACTTCGAGAGCCTACTAAGCTGTGAAGAGAACGCTATAAATCTGGTAAATCTCGAGACCAAAGGAAATGATCAATAAATTGATCATCCCACTTACCAAATAAAAAAAATTGATCATCCATTTTACAAAAAACACCACCAATTTACTATGATTCTTCCTGGCTGAGCACCAAATTTCTAAATGTGAAATTTAACAGTACATTATACTCTGAATGCATTTCCATAAGAAAGAACCAACCACATCAGGAATAGACCATTAGTCCCAAGAAAATCCATATTGATTAGCAACCACCACATATCCTCACAATGTCACGCACCCTCAAACTGCAAAGCCTCGTTGAAAAAACTCGTCCACAAGATTCAATGCATATTGCATTTAAACTTTACTAGAATTATTTTTATCCAAAACAAAGAGAAAGCCACTGTGGCCAAAAACCTACATATCTATATATTATTTTAAGTGCAAGTCCATTTGGGAACCATATGCCGAAAAGCAGGGAACTTTTGGCAACCAAAAAAAAAGAGTTAATAAAATTCGCTTAATTTAAAATGTGGAATTTTGCTGTAATGAATGTGAATTTAATTGATCTACCATGAAAGGTAATAATGCCAATGAACAAAATTACAAAAGACACTAGCTACCAAAAAAAAAAAACTCATCTTTTTTCTTTTGGCCAACAGCTCCCCACTTTTAACACGCAACTAAGGTCCTATTTGAAATTTTTTTTTTTTCTTTTAAGTAAAGTTGTATTTTGATAATGCAAGAATTCTAAATAACCATAAAGAACATATCCTCGTATTACAAAAGTTATATACATGATTTTCAATTCAAAAATTTAGGATTTCCCAATTTGTACAAATGATCACATTCAAGTTGGTACTCTTAGTCTTGCTTAGTTGTTAAATTTTATACTTGATTCTTCCCACTATGATAGATACTGTGGAGGAGATCTCTTAAAAAATTCTTGTATTCCTTTATACCTATATGTGGTATATCATAGCAGTCCATACCAACTTTTTTACCAAATTAGCAAAATTCTTTCCGTTAAAAAATCCAATGGCCCATTCGATTTTAGCATTCCAAGTTTGATTTATTTGGTTAATCATGCAAAGATTACAAATGATGCATCTAATTTCTTTAGAAAATGAACATTTGAAAATAGATGATCTATGCATTCAATTTCTTCTCCACATAGCAGGCAAACATTAGAGTGAATTAAGCCCCAATTGAGTAACTCATCTTTAGTATTTACCTATTTTTTAATAGCCAACCACAAAATGAAGTTATGCCTTGGAATGTGTTTGGGGAACTATAATAATTTGTGTCATTGCACCTTAAGATATTGTTACCTCAATGCCCTCATGTTCGAGCTACCCTGTACTTTCAATCTTTGAATGCCGACAGCATGAACTCATCCTCTTTGTTACCATTTGGTAAAAAATCAAGTGAGTTATGAATTATCACCTTTGGAATTTCCATGTTAGAGGAATCGCCATGACCAATTGATACCTCTAATTATAGCTAAAACTTTAGAATCAATTGAGAAACCTACGGATGCAATTCTTGGCCTATATTTTGGGATAAGAGGCCTAATAAGATGCCAATTACTAAACCATAAGGAAGTGCTTTCCTCGTTGCCAATTTGACATTTGCAAAGTAAATGAACAACTTTTCTGAGTTTTACAACTTTTCTGAGTTTTAAAAGTTTTGGCTATGTTCAGGAGCAATCATTGGGAATTTTTATTTGCCAAAAATCTTTACTTTTGAGTAAGTGTTTTGCACGCCATTAATCCAATAATGTATTTTTCTTGGAGCATATGATCTAGAGATGTCTTGTCATTGAAGTTTTATTCCGTTCATCTAGTTTACATAGACCAAAACCTCCTTTCTTTGATTTGTAAACTTCATCTCAAGCAATTTTACTATCATGCTTTTTTATATCTACTCCTGTCCAAAAAAATCTTCTTAGAATTTGTACTATAGCTTTATATACTTTTTGAGAAGAATAAAATAATAACTCCAACATATTTGAATGCTAAATAATACCAATTTAATAAGTTACAGTCTTCTAACATAAGAGAGTGATTTATTGACCCAACTCTTTCTATGAAACATCTTATCAATCAACTCTGTGCAGTCACTATATCTCACCTTTGTTAATACTATTGGACAAAATTTCTAATTTTTAATTTTCATTTGGTAATTTATTTTCAATTTAAAAATAATATAAAAATATATTTTCTCAAATTTTTATTTTCCTCCACCACCACTCTCATCAACTGCCGTCTAATAACAGAATAATCACCAATTAATAATTATTGTTACCAAATATATTTTCAAATTTTTATTATTTTTTATCTACTATGAAAATTACAAACTAAACACAAACTGGAAACTGAAAACAAAAACTAGAAACTACCATCATCATCTACCGGCACTAAAAACACTTTAGGCAACCCAAAAGTGGAATTGGTTGGTTCCTTCGCCAAAATGCCCTTCAAAAAAGCTATTTTAAATGCTAGAGAGAGTCACCACTCGTCCAATGTTCCATATACCATTGTGTACAGCCATCTCTATAAATTGGACATTTTTTCAAGCACGTTTCACACGATTTTCAAGTTCCTTACTGTAACACACTTTTCTTTTTAATCCTCTATACTTGTCTAAAAAAAAAAGAAAGAAAAATCTTTTAAAAACAAGAAAAAAAATGAACTCCATCCAAAATCAAAGGGCAGTCTAAATCCACCCTTAAAGCCAGACAAATAAGCAGTGCATTTAAGTTCTCATACAAGGAAGATCAAGCCCGATAAGCAAATTGTGAAGCCTTATCCTCACCAACCCCACAGCCAAAAAAAAAAATCAAACAAAACTCTACAAAATGAACCATTAAATCTCATACACTATGACTAACAATTTTACACGTTTAACTTTAACATGCCAAGAAAAGATTATGAAAATAGCGAGAAATGTAACAAGTTGAACTAATTGATTGAAAGACAAAGACCTCTTCAAACCAATAACTTCTCTGAGGACACAGCTCCCGAATTAAATTGCTGCTTAGTTGATAAATGACAAGCTTGGACTAATTTTACATTCAAAATTTACCAAAAATTTAATGCAACCAGTGAACAAATAACCTTCCATCTACAAACCAGTATCCCCCAAAACCACTTCACTAAATTCTAACCAACCTCAAACATGGAGCAATACAACATAAAACTTGGTAGCCGGGAAAACCATGCATTTCCTTGTGTCACAAAATGAAAACCAGCATTATAACAATTGACATTCAAACCCATACACAGTTGAGACACTACAAATATAGCATTAACAATGCTTTATAAGTTAATAACTACACCCCTGGACTGTGATAATCGAAAGGGGCATCACCACAACAATGTGAAGCCAAACCATACCAGGTATTTCTAATAAAACAACAGATTGCACAAATATTTTTGGATCAGGTGAGGCAAAAAAACCTTGAATAAGACTAAAACAGATAATGAAGTTGAGCAAAACATCCTCAAACTGGGTAAAAAAACTTTCGACCCTAATGAATCGAGCAAGTGCTCGATAGATAAGAATTCCTTGTCCCCTGCTACCAATTGTTTGAACTCAGCCAAAAAAAAAAAAAATGAGCAATATAGTCGTAGCAAAATTGCACATCTGCAAAAACTGGGGATACCTCAATCAGGAATTAAATGCAGTTAAGTATTTCTTAGTTTGTTGATAAGAAGCTTCAAGTCACTAAATTCTAACTAGAAATCACAAAATCATATCCTCTCAACATCCCAACCAGGGACCAATGGGGCCTGAAATGTGAACTTATTGGTAGATCCTATATTCAAAGCCAAATACAATCACATATTATTACTTTCCAAATGCTCAACCCAAATTTTTCGAAAATGGTTGCATCACAAAACACATTCACATCCCTCTATTTCAATATAATTCTCAGTGTATCCCACAAGAAGAAGCTTCAAGCATAAGCAGAAAGTGGGCATGTAAATATAGAAGAAAGTTGAGAACCAATGAAAATTTCAACCAAAATAAACCATTAATTCATAGCAAAACTTCAAAATCTCAAAGTCAACATTTCGACACAATATCACGAAAAAGCCCTAAATCGGAGCTAAAGATAAATCGAGACATCACTAAAGTTTAACGAAACAGAAAATAATAGAACTAAAGCCAAACCCATATGTGATCCGAACCGATGAACCAAAACATGGGATCAGAACCGGAGCTTGGAGAAGAACCAACGGTTCTTGCCAGTCTTGAACCGCTCCTCGAAGCGGGCTTTGATCTCCTTGGCGGCGGTGACCTTCTTGTCGCGCGACTGGAGGGCGTCGACGGTAACCACGTCCTTGAGATCGACGTCGAGGGTATAGCGAGTGGGCATGATGTGGTTGTAGTTGACGAGCTTGATGAATGCCTTCACGCGGGACTTCTTAGCGGTCTTCTTGGCCGAGTCCTTGCGAATCACCTTCTTCGGGTACTTGGCGATGCCGGCGACAAGACAGTGGCCGTAGGGGCGGTCGCGAGTGCCGTCGTCGAACGATCGGACGATGACCGCCTTCCTGCCGGCGAAGCGGCCTTGGAGGACTATCACCGCCTTATTGGGCTTCAAAAACTTCACCATTTTCGCCTCCCTATGTATGGGACCTGTGGTTTCCCCTCTCTGTGTCTCTCTCTTATCTCTCTCGCTCTGTCGGCGCACGCAAGTAAACCCTAGGGTTTCTGGAGTAGTACGCTATTTATAGGATTGTTGAGTGGTGAATTGGCCAATATTGTCCACTTAATTTACGAAAATGCCATTTCACGCATATAAATTTGAGAATAAAAAATTAAAAAT
>JAVXUM010000037.1:29238265-29248404 GCA_035590655.1 Pouteria glomerata
TCTTGCAGATCAAGCTGCATTGCTTTTTCAGTGGACGTGGTGATCACGCTTGGTAGTATTTTTTGCTGCCGAACAGACATATATTCGGCAACTTAATTAATGAATCAAACAGGACCTAGCCAGGTAGATAATTTGAAACAGAAAGTACAATACTTTGCGCGTAAGGAATACCAAGGGAATGGAAGCTTGAAAACTGCCTTGTCCATTTTATATATGGTAAGGGCCATCACCAAGAGCTTCGCATTTGAGTTCCCATTGTCATGGAGCTAACCTTTTCCCACGTGGTATGTTGTTTTTGCTATGTTATGCTTGAAATATGATTTTGTGGAGAAATAATAAGAATTGTAGAAAAAATGTAGAAAAGTAAAATTCTAGAAAAAGATTAAATTTATTTTATTTTTATTTTTATTTTTATTTTTTTGACTGGGTTAGAAAAGTAATAAATAATAAATATTTGCTAAAAAAAAAAAAAACTAATTTCGTTTAGGTATAAAATTGAACAACTTGAACTAATAATTTTTTTCCTTAACATTTCTTTTCTCTCTACAAATTTATATTCCAAACATTGCATTATTATATTTTGGGTAAATTTTAAATCATCATCGAGCTCATTTCGATCAATTGATTTGATAGAATAGGGTAGGACATTAATTGTTGACTGTCATAAGTTCATTTGAATTATTCTTCTTTAGGTGTGATTACACTCCTCCAATGATGCAATGGCGCAGTGTAATACAACAAAATTAGGTGCTTGGTGATAATTGTACTGTTTGTGCATCATATAAATAAAAAAAAAATGATTTGACAATATTATTTAATTTGTCTTTTTTTTTTTTCTTATATTCAATATAAATGATCACCAAAACAAGAAATGTAGGAAATAATGGAAATTATTTGAAGAGAAGGAGAGACAAGATAGAAGAGCGCCCAGTGTGAATCAATTAATCGGAAGGGTAGGAAACAAGAGTCTTTTGAGGGGGATGGAGAACCTAGTTCTCATTTAAATTTTTGTTTGGTATGGGGTGGGTTGGCTTCATTCATGGGGTGTTTAATCCAAAAATGGAGGAATTTCAAAATTCAAAGAGAATTTGCTAAGTTAATTGCGCGGAAGGCTTCTGTTTTGTTTCACTGTTAGATTATTTAACTTCCAGTTACGTCCTTGTTTTTCAATTTTGTAAAAATTTGTGTTTCCTCGCATTAAAATGAAAAAAAAAAAAAAACATATATATATATATATATCCGGACTTTAGTACACACCTTACTTGGGAGCATGCCTCTGCTCATTTTCAAGGGAACCCAGGAAAGCAAATTCGTCCCACAGCACCACCTTGCGTTTGGAAAAGCATCAACCGTATCCACTCCCCAGTCTATCCATTTGTCCAAAGCTCGGCTAAGGATAATGTTATGATTTTAAATCTCAATGGAACACATGGAAACCGCATCAAAGTACAGTTTCACGATCAGTAACTTATAGACCGTATCAAATTATTTTGGGACTATGGTAAAAAATAAATAAACAAATTAAATTAAATTAGGCCTAAAATATTTTCATACACGTCTGTACCTTTTTGAGTTGCAAAATTACAAATCAAAGTTAAAATTTTATTCAAATTAGAAAATATGTAAAATATGCTAAATACAGAATTTTTTCAAGTTACTATTTTCGTTTCATGTGATTCAAGCAATTTAATATTAAAATAAATACTTCTCAAAAAACTTTGATATAAAAATTCAAATCTTTAAAATAAATTACAAATAAAATAATATATAGAATACAATGAAACATAAATTAGGCATTTGACTTTTAAAAGGAAAAAAATATTATTTACATCACACTTAAACTAAAACTAAGAAATAATTTTTTAGAGGATTTAGTTATAAAATATGTAGATAATGTATGTAAATATAATAAATGGGCCTCAAAGACGATGATATATATTTGTATATCTATGTATATGTAATAAATGAGGGCCTTAAAGACGATGACCTTTTGCTCTCAACTCTTGTAACAATTTAGGAAGTGTTTGATATGATAAAAAGTGAAATAAAATGAGATAATTTGTAGGTTCATAATTCGTGCAGTGAAATAAAAAGTGAATAACTTTTAGAGATTTTTAGAATTTTTTAGCAAAACAAATGTGTATGTAATGTGTAAAAATATATACACATTTACGTATGTATAATACACAGAGCCTTAAATACGTATGGGGCCTTTGGCCACCGCCTAAGTTGTCTAAAGAGGCCACCAGCTCTAATAACTTACCTAAAGATTTACATCCTCAAATTAGGAGGTTAATTATAATTTTTTTCTTTCATTTTTCTTTTTTTTTTTGGTTGATAATGCAGGTGGTCTAAGCTTGCATGTACCCCAATTAATTCTTAAGACACTGAAGTTAATGACTTGGGAAATCTTAAGTGATCCTAAAGAGATTCGAACTAATGATCATTGAAAAACAAATCCAAAATCTTACTAGTTGAATTACGATTAACTACAACTTTTTTTTCCAGTAACCAAATGGACCCTACCCAGTCACCAGGAGGTGTTATTAATGATGGATTTTGGGATAATGACAAATGGGTTCCAGCTTAGCTTCCAAGTGAGAACACAAAGCATTGTGCTTGCTTAGAAGCAAGAGCATCAATCATCAAATAAATCAAAGATTAAACAACACACCCCGTAGAAAGACAAACCTACCATTCAGGTATCCCTTTCTCTCCTCATGGGAAAGCAAAATCAGCTCAAATGAGCCAATCAGGTATTGATAGGGACAACTCAACCTTCAGCCTCCACAATCCTTCGAAGCTGGAATTATTATACCCATCCAGCTGAGCTTTCCTTGTTTTATGTAGACCCCGTAGACAGATTTCACTCTCCTGTTTTTGATATTTTGGAAATTGGCAGATCCAAAGTCTATCATAGCCCAACAACATAGGACCAACTCTTATGTAGGGGAAAAGGTTATGAATACAAGGGCCTTACATTGCTCAGAAACTGCTCAGAAACGATAAAAAACAACCTTTGCACCTTGTGCCACTTACGCACATCCCGCGATTTACCTCCTCCATCATAACCCCAGGCAGGGGTGCGGACCCTCAGGGTAGGGGTTCCACCTTTTTTGAAAAGGTTATGAAGAAAAAATAAAAGTTTCGGCTTCCCCATAACTCATTCTGAGTAACTTGGAGTTAAGAACAAACACTGGGATATAGGAGAGAAGGGAACAGATGAGTAATTGTTATATATTTGTTTTGAGAGTAGTAAAGAGATGACCTGACAAATGTCTAGTCAATGCCACCAAACCACAAATGCCTTTTTTGATGCTTGATGAATTGATGGTTTAAAAGGCAAGCATGGTTTGTGATGTTAATTTATTTACCAAAATAAGCACCTGCACTTCATCTATAAATACATGTTCATTCTTCATTTGTAAAAGTGTGAAAAAACGAGGAAGAGTTGTGAGAATAAAAGAGAGCATTTGGGTGTAATTGGGGTTCGGTATGAGTTTGTTATTCTCCCTCCGTAATATTTGTAATATTTGTGATGGTGAAAATAATCTCCTAATCGTATTTGCCCGTGGATGTAGGCAATTGCCAAACCACGTAAATTCCGTGTCTTTTTTGTTTGTGGTTGCTTATATTCTTCCATTTCTCTATGCAGTCACAAAATTGGTAAGTTACAATTTTGTGAACATTGTATTTTTGGTAAGCAAACCTGAGTTAAGTTCAAAACTGCTGCTCATAGAACTAAGTCAACATAGGATTATATTCACTCTAATTTATGGGGTCCATCTCGTGTTCCTTCCAAAGGTGTTGCTCATTGTTTATTGACTTTTATCAATGATTATTCAAGAAAAGTTTGGATTTATTTTCTAAGACACAAGAATGATGCATTTTCCACCTTCAAGCAATGGAAAGCCTTGATTGAGAAATAAACTGGCAAAAAGATCAAGCTCCTCAGGATTGATAAAGGTCTTGAGTTTTGTGGAGGTGAATTTCTGAATTTCTGCAAGAATGAAGACATTGTACAACATCATACAATTAAACATACACCGCAGCAAAATGGAGTTGCAGAACGAATGAATTGAATGCTTTTGGAGAGAGCAAGATGCATGCTCTTGAATGTTGGACCATTAAGGGAGTTTTAGGCAAAAGCAGTAAACATGGCCTGTCATGTGGTGAACAAATCCCTATCAACTACCATTAACTGTAAGACTCCAGAAGAAATATGGTTAGGTAGCCCCTCTGACTATTCAAATTTAAAAATTTTTGAATGTCCAGCTTATGCTCATGTTAATGATGGGAAGCTTAAGCCTAGAGCCAAGAAATGTATATTTCTCGGATATGCATCTAGTGTGAAAGTATACGGGTTATGGTGTCTTGATCCTAAGTCACCAAAATTCATCATCAGCAGATATGTCACTTTTAATGAATCAACAATACTTCACCAGAAAAGAGATGATGTTACAATAGAACAAACAAGTCATAGTGCCGGCAAGGTGGAGTTTGAACTAAGAATGGTAGAAAAAGAAGAGTTAATTAATCAGTCCTTTTCCCAAGAGGCGTTAGATGATAATAAGGAAAATATTCTGGAGGAGTCAAAATACAGCATTGCTACTCACCGTCAAAGGTGGGAAACCAAGGCACCTAAAAGATATGAAGACATGGTAGTCTATGCATTGACAGTTGCCGAACAAATTGAGATGTTAGATCCATCTTCATACTAAGAAGCCATTACTCAATCAGAATCATCTCAATGGCTTACAGCAATGAATGAGGAGATTGAATCTCTTTACAAGAATCAAACTTGGGAGTTGACAAAGTTACGGAAAGGTAAAAGAGCTGTTGGTTGCAAATGGGTCTTCAAGAAAAAAGAGGGAACTTCAAGAGTTGAAGCAGGTAGATTCAGAGCACGCTTGGTAGCTAAAGGCTATACTCAGAAAGTAGGTGTGGACTTCAACGAAGTTTTCTCACCTGTTGTCAGACACACTTTTATTCGCATGCTGCTTGCTACAGTCAAATCTCTTGACTTAAGCTTGATCAACTCGATGTCAAGACGGCTTTCTTATATGGTGAGCTAGAAGAGGAAATCTACATGCAACAACCAGAGGGGTTCATAGTGCAAGGAAAAGAGGACTATGTTTGCAAGTTAAAAAAGTTATTATATGGTTTGAAGCAATCTAACAGGCAACGGTATAAAAGATTTGTTACTTTTATGATCAGGCATGACTATTATAGAAGTCAATATGACAACTATGTATCATAAAAAGGTACACAATGGTTCTTTCTTATATTTATTATTGTATGTTGATGTGATGCAGGATGATAAAGAATGAAGCAAAAAGAGAGAAATAGAGGAAAAAAAGAAGAAGTTTAGGAGAAAGATGAAAGAAGAAGAGGGGGAGGGAAAACAAGCCACGGAGACTTCAATAACTCAATTTTTCATATTCATTAATATGTCTAACCCTAATCGTTTTAAAACTTTAAATAGGCTAACAAATCCTCAAGATTACTAAAAAAAAAGTAAAAATCAAATATTCTAACGAATCCTCCTTAAAATGAATCTAAATAAAATTTTCCCTACAATAAAATAAATCTTTAATAAAATAAAGTAAAATCCTAATATAAAATCTAAAATTAATAAGATAAAATCCTAATAATAATTATTTACTTATTTATTATTATTTTTTGGGCTTCCGCAACATTCTCCACTCCTTAAAAAAACTCTATTCTGTCGAATTGAAAATTTGCGTACTCCTTCAATCGCCGAGCCACGAACAAAGCGGATATTCAAGCCATTCCCAACATTTATGTACATGCAACAAGGGTGGTAAAAATCTAGTGGCTCCACCAAGTCTCCCGAGATAGAAGTACCTCGATTCGGAAAATAGAACTTGTAGGTGTTGAAAAAAGACAAAAAATGGATCAACTTTAAAAGAAGCTTAAGTGTAAGACAGACAAAATTCACAAAATTTTCATAGGTTTTAGGCACACTTTTCAACCTAATAGTACCAACAGGGACCTCAGTAATATCACTTAAAATTTTTGCCTCATTAAGAGAAATGACTTCAGTAGTAGCGATAATTTCAGTAGTCACAACAATTTCATTAAGTAGCTTGCCCACGATTTGGTCGTTATCCTCATCATCTGAAAAATAAAAGCCGTCAGGATTAGACTCATAAATTAACTCTTCAATTTGATTATCATTAAGCTCTCTCTTCACTTCAAAGTAGTCGTCATCAAATTCTCTGTTTGGTTCATCAATGACTTTTGGAATATCAGTAAAGGTAACAAATGGAGGAGCTGAAACTGTATACAACTTTGAATTCGATATTTGGTTAGAACAGAGATGAATAGGGTTGCTCAGCCAATAGCGTTTCTCGAATCTCACGTCCAGTCTTTAAATGGCTTTGTTTAGTCCTTGAATGGCTTTAATGAGGGCTACTATTTGGGTTTGCATGGTTCTCATTTGAATGAATAGCCAGCAGTGTACTAACAACTTAGAATATGCAAAAATGAAATGAAATGAGCTCAAAAAATATTCTGGAGTGTTGCCAGGGCACTGGTTAGGTCACCGGAGGGAGGCGACATCGGTGGTGGTGTTTGTCAGAGTTGGGTGTCACTGAAAATTCACGAAAGTAGATTCGCTAAGCTGATGCCGACGTCATGCAAAAGGTTAGGGTTTCGGACTACGATGGCTACAAGGGTTTCAGACTATGATAGCTGCTAAGGTTTTAGACTGATAGCGGCTAGGGTTTTGGAATCTAATGGTGGTTAGGGTTTTGGGGCTCTCGACAGTGAATAAAATTCTGATTTAAGGAAGGTTTAGTGATCGAGATTTTGCTCTAATACCAAAGTTGATGCAGGATGATAAAAAATGAAGCAAAGAGAGAGAAATAGAGAGAAAAGAAGAAGTTTAGAAGAAGAGGGGGAAGGAGAACAAGCTACGAAGACTTCAATAACTCAATTTTTCATATTCATCAATGTGTCTAACCCTAATCATCTTAAGCCTTTAAAAAGGCTAACATATCCTCAAGATTACTAAAAATAAAATAAAATCCAAATGTTCTAACAAATCCTTCTTAAAAGGAATCTAAATAAAATCTTCCCTAAAATAAAATAAATCTTTAATAAAATAAAGTAAAATCCTAATATAAAATCTAAAATTAATAAGATAAATTATAATAATAATAATTTATTTATTTATTATTACTTTTTTGGCTTTCGCATCACGATGACATGTTAATAGCTGCCAAAGATAAAGTAGAAATTGACAAGTTAAAAGCTCAATTGAGTTCCGAGTTTGAGATGAAAGATCTGAGCGCAGCAAAAAAAAAAATTTGGGCATGGAGATACAGAGGGATCGAAAAACTGGCATTGCACCTTTCTCAAAAAAACTACATTGAGAGGGTCCTTGAATGATTTGGCATGCAAAATTTTAAGCCGGTTAGTACTCCATTAGCCACACACTTCAAGTTTTCATCAGAGTTGTGTCTTCAGATGGAGAAGGAAAAGGAGCACATGCTCATGTTCCTTTTTCCAATGCAGTTGGTAGCATCATGTATGCTATGGTTTGTAGTAGGCCTGACATTTCCTTTACTATTAGTATAGTCAGCAGATATATGGCAAGCTTGGTAAAATTCATTGGCAAGCGGAAAAATGGATTTTGCGTTATTTGAGAGATACTACAAATTTGGGCTTGGTATTCAATCAAAATGCAACAACACAGTGTTGTTGGGTACGTTGATTCAGATTATGCTGGTATTCTGGATAGGCGAATGTCTTTTATGGGGTATGTTTTTACTTTGTCTGGTTTTGCTGTTACTTGGAAGGCTAATTTACAGTCTATTACAACTTTGTCAACAACGAAGGCTGAGTATATAGCAGTCACAAAAGCAGTTAAGGAGGCCAAATGGTTCCAAGGTTTGTTTTTTGACTTGGGTTTACAACAAGAAGCTACTGTTGTGTTTTGTGACACTTAAGAGCACTACACATTTGACTAAAAATCAAATGCATCATGAAAAGACTAAGCATATTGATGTTAAAAGACATTTTATTTGAGATATCATTTCCTAGAGGGATATAACAATAAAGAAGATAGTAACGACAAACAATTCAGCAGATATGCTAACCAAGCCTGTTTCGAGATTCAAATTCAAGCACTGTTTGAACTTGATTGGTGTAAGTAGTATATTAGTGCCCCTCGGGACTATGGCGAAGACGTGAATTAAATATTTTGGAACTTCACTATTCACAATCCAAGGAGGAGATTTGTTATATAGTTGTTTTGAGAATAGTAAAGACATCACGTGACAAATGTCCGGTCAATGCCACCAAACCACAAATGCCTTTTGTGGTGCTTGATGAATTGATGGTTTAAAAGGCAAGCATGGTTTGTGATGTTAATTTATTTACCAAAGTAAGCACCTGCACTTCACCTATAAATACATGTTAATTCTTCATTTGTAGAAGTGCAAAAAACGTGGAAGAGTTGCGAGAATAAAAGAGAGCATTTGGGTGTAATTAGGGTTTGGGTTTGAGTGTGTTATTCTTAATATTTGTGATGATGAAAATAATCTCCTAATCGTTTTTTCATCTCCTAATCGTTTTTGCCGGCGGATGTGGGCAATTTGTCGAACCACGTAAACTTCGTGTCTCTTCTGTTTGTGGTTGCTTATATTCTTCCATTTCTCTATTATTTTGATATTTAGTAACCATTCTTCACAACAGTAATCCTACACACACGCACAAAATGTATAGACCTTCTTTACAAACTGATGTGTCAATTTACTGAATGGGTAAAAATTTCAACATCAATGCAAGTAGTTATGGGCCCAATCACAAGATCGACACATCAGATTATTTTTTGTACACTTTATTTGTACACCTAGCATTTTCCGGAACAGAAAGGGTTGTATTTAGAGAAAGATGTAGTATGTCAATATTGACAATAACAAAGAACCACACAGAAGAATTAGCACAGCAGAAGAACGAGGTTCTACACGACTCCCCGTCAGAATAAACTTCAGTGGAATATACTAGAAGTCAACAATTAAATGAAAAATAAAATAAAATGATATGACAAGAGATAATGAAATCATGAGTTCAGTTTCTCAGAGGTGTTCTCTCTTTCTTATAAAAGACTTTCTTAGTTATTCTATAAAATGTAACTGACAAGACACAAGACTAATTAAGGTCTCTACCAGCACAAATAATTGGCTACCCTTTGAAACAATGGAAGAATATGTAACCCAATTGGAGTAAGCATAGGATTTTACATATAACGAAAATCTCCCTGACCTTCATAAGAAATGGGCTAATGCTGCCAGGCATCCTAAAATACCAGCTAGCATGATTGGTCGAAAGAACAAGGTTCCAGCATCAATATTTCTCTGATCAGACATTAAAACGAAACAGCATCACATCTCCTTCTTGTACAATGTAATCTTTCCCCTCTGATCTCAACTGCATACACGAATAGTTCTAGTAAATCCCCTAGATCTTGGAAGTGTACCTTAGATAGTTTCATTCGTGTGTGAGTATAGTGTGTAAACTACAGATCAGCACAGATTTTACATAACGTCAATTCAAACTTCCACATTCCTTCATGTGTACTCAAGAAAAGACAATAAAATTCAACGGTTCATTCCGTTCATGTCTGGATACATTACTCCCAGAAAATAGAAGTCTTTTGGCATGTGGATGTGGTTTTGGGAAAGTTGAAAGAGCCCTGAAGTAAAGCCACTTCAGGGCTAGTGACGTTTCACATGCTGAACTGATAAGATGGTGAACTTTCACTCTGCTGCCCACTTTACGTTGTTACCTTGTATTTAAAGGAAAAAGCATAGCAAGGAAGGGTACAGCAGGTTCATAAGAGGTTTACAAGAACTCCTGGTTCAAGTATTAGAGCTCCAATGATGATTGAAATTTCAATTAAAAGCCACATGGAGGTCATCACGCATCGTTACTCAATAGTGAAACATTACACCAAAAACATTTGCCAGGAGCTCCAATCACCCGTAGTTCTTGTTGAATTTGAAGAATTTACTAACTCAATCTCACACACATACTAAATTCTAGTGTGGTAAATTTATACACAAAAGAGGGTGACCTTACATATTACCTTGGTGTCTCTTAGGATCACC
>JAVXUM010000037.1:29256062-29269050 GCA_035590655.1 Pouteria glomerata
AAATTAGAAATTAGAAATTAAAAATACGAAACATACAAAACATAAAAGAGAAACAAGTAACTGTCTTTGTGGTTAAATACGGTTAGCTCTGGTCACCATTGGACTAATTGGGGTACACTCCTTTGCGTGTGCCAAATGACGGAGAGAGAAATTGAAAGTTTTAAAAAGTTGATAGATGTGTGACAGTAGTTTTAGAGCAATTTAAGTTTAAATTGAAAATAATTAGCAAGGTAAAGATAATTTAAGTGTGTTTAAAATTGTATCAAATTGTAAACATTAATTTCTCGTATTTTATATAACTCGTAAAAAATTTAAATTTTATAGTCTCGTAATTCGTATTTATAAAAATTTGTAAAAATTTGTATTATTTTTTATAATCTCAAGCGTTACTAATTTCAACTTAATAAATTATACAAGTTAATATAGCATAAATAAATGCGAATTAAATTAAGACCATAGCAATTAATAATATGAGATTTCAAAGATTTAGGGTGTCATTATTCGCACTTTTATTTTTTCCTCCACACAATCTAATTAATTAATACAACCCAATTAATTTATGCATCCTATATTTTTTTCTAAACAACTCAATAATTTCTCCATGCAATCTATAAATTATACCTAAAGTTTGAAAAAAAATCCTTCCCCCCTCTAAAACCCTTAAAATTAAAAACTTGTTGTTAAAATAATGTAATGTTTTCAATAAATACATATTGAAATTTTATACTTGCTTTGGTAAAAACCTATTGAAATGTTATACAATTAATGAATAAAAAAAACATTAAAGCGTCGAAAGATTTTAATTTTCTCAGTGGCCAATTGTTGAAATATTCTATTTCTTTTGATGTAAAAATGTTAAAAACTTATGTAGTTAATTATTAAATTTTTTCAACAAACTGATTGCTAAAATTATTTAATCTTTTTAGTAAGTATCTGTTAAAAATATGAAAGGTAAGAAAATCATTTTGCATTAAAACATTTTTGTGTTAAGATAGAAAAAAAAATATAACTAAACTGCGAGAGAAAAAATAAGATTACAACACCCAAGATTTATCAATTTCTGAAAAATTGTAACTTATGAGATCTCAAAGATTTATCAATTTCAAAAAAATTGTTTTTTGTCAATTAAATTGACTTTTTTAACCTCTGATAGCAAGATTGCAGAGCAAGAAATCTTGAATCTACATCTAAGAGTTCAATGTCACAAAAACCAGTAAACCTAGCCTTAATATGGAAATATAATAGTGTGCATTGCCAGTTTGGATTTGCTATTTTTCTGATTCCAAGCAGAGCATTGTTTTAGAACCAAGATTGAAAAGCCAAAGTAATTTCACTTGTACTATTCAGAAAAAAATTACAACAAAACCAAATGCAGTTCGGGTCACAACCATCCTTGTATGAAAGTTCATCTCCTTCCATCCCTTCGGTGCCTTCTATCACGATCCCCGTCATCATCGATTTCCCTGCTTCGCTTCCCATAATCTCGATCGTCCCTCCTATCTTTACTGCCAACACCATAGCTGGACTCATCTCTCTTATCTCGTCTCCCGTTATCAACATTTGACCTTTTATGACCTTGGACATCCCTCATCATGTCTCCCCGGACATCATTTTCTGGGCTTCTCTTTCTATAATGACGGTCATCCCTCCTATTGTCAACTTTATGCCCGCGTCTCTCCGTATATTTGTCTCTATCTCTCCTCTCTTCATCATACTCAATATCCCTCCTGCTACTTCTACTTTCACGGTTCCTCTCTTGCTCCCTGTGTTCTCTACTTCTATCACTTTGCCTATCCCTATCACGGGACCTTTCACGCTCTCTTTGCTTAAGATCTTCTGATCTATGGTGTTCCAACTTTCTTTTCTCATTATGTCCTCTCTCATAGTCTCTGCATGGTTTTTCACGCCGCGGACTTCTGGCAGCATCCTCATCAAATACCATCTCATACCTAAGAAATATATTCTACCCTATGTATGAGAGAAAGAGACAGAGAGAGAGAGATTCAAAACCAGAAATGAAACAAATTACTAACCTCGAGTTATTGTCTCCACCTCGCTGACTGTTATCATCTTTTAAGGTGTAATTTGAAGGAAGTTGTTTGATTGAGGGATCCCCGGTACAATTCTTAGCAATGTGATCTGGAGCACCACATTTGAAACAACCTTTTCCTACACCGAAGTGATACAAAAATGTTAACTCTTTCCCTGGATTAAGATAAAGCTACCAGAATGAATGGAATTGGAGTACTGAGTGTTTCATAAGGAGGGATATGAAACGTGAAGCAAAAATGAAACTATGCCCAGGAAGAAAGAAGAACGAATAAAACACAAATGAACTTCTGGTCTCCTGAGAGTACCATATTTGCCTGACAAACCTATCAACATATATCTAGCCTCAGAAATTCTATCATATGTAATTCAGCTACAACGGATTCAACATGAATTTCTATCATTTGTAACTTAGCTGCAATGGAAACACAGCCATAGGTTGGTATTAGCAACTTTTCAAGGGAACAGCAGAGAAGCTTTAACCTGGCAGAATGGAAGATAAATCCTACATGAAGCTTGGGCTTATAGACATCAGATATCCTCTGTCTACTGCAACTCTTTTTAAGTAAAAAACAAACATGAACTTCCTGATTCAAACTGATGAGTAAGACACATAAATATCATATTTTATGAAACACACAACAGACTTGGTGCAGAAACATCATTGCAAGGAAAAACTGGAGGACTAGCCACAACATCAAAATGACAAGCAACCCGTATCATGCCCTAATACAAAAATCAGTGGTCCAACCCAAGAAACTGTAGAAATTACTCCAACACAGTAATCCATGCCCCAGTAAGTCCATTCACTGATGTGATCTAGAAGTATCTTACCTTTAGCCATTTGGCTGTCTTTGCGTCGGTATTGATTCCACAATTTTGCAACACTTTGGCTGAAATCCACATGTATCCTCCGGTCATCAATTAAAGCATTGTCCATCTGCCATAGAGAATAGAATAAATCAAGGTGCGCGAAAACAGGTCTGCCACTAGTTGCCAAAACAAGTTGACAGATTAGCTTTTAATTACAGATGGAATTAAGAATTCAGCTGCACGTTTAATGTGACAGATCATCAATTAAAGCATTGTCCATCTGCCATAGAGAATACATAAATCAAGGTCTGCAACATCAATTCTGCCACAAGTTTGCCAAAACAATTTGACAGATTACCTATTAATTACAGATCGAATTAAGAATACAGCTGCATTTTAATGTGAATCTACAGCACATAGTGACAACCACCATTTGAAAGGTTCCAAAAGTGTCTACACAATTAAGAAGACAAATCAATAAAAGTTATCCCCTATATGTTATGATTTAAGATGACAAAAGGAGATGTTTAGGAATTTAAGGTGGCAATAAGAAGTTTCTCCATTTTTATTGCATCAGAACCCTCTTAGAGATTCAGGTAAACAAGATAATTCTAATATTTCAAGGTGATGCTGTTGTGAGTAGTGTGGAAAGAGAGGAATTGAAGAATTTTTGAAGACAAAGAAATGTCTCTCCTTAGAGCTAAAAGTGGCTTGTTACTGCAATTGTAGAGTTGGGTTAACGTGGGTCACGAGCTGGATTTAGAATCTTTTATGAGCTTTGTGGAGAGGTCTCTTTGTTAATTGGGGGGTTGTTTTGCTTTCAGGCTGCTCTTGTTTTGGCACTTTCTCAATGCCTTTTACTTTATTAATAAAAATTTTTATTCATTCAAAGAAAAAAAAAAAGTGATGCTAGTAAATTTTCAGATAGGAAGATTAGCTACCATGTGCAAAGCTCATCTCCAAACACACTATTCCCCCATTTCATCACAAGCATCTCCCTTGGCACTACTACAACAGAGCTAAGGCAAGGCACCAAGCTACATGAATGGAGCAATATATCAACACCATTAATAGCATAAAAATCTGATCACCCAATATTATTAGTTTGAAAGCAAAGGCATATTCTACTTTCATCTCTTAAAATTATTGACATAAATGGCATAAAGGAGTCCCATCAATGATAACCATGTGAAACTGACGACAATGGTATTTAAAACTGTTGTGCATCAGAATCAAGACGCATATTGATAATGCATGTCATCTAATACTAATAGTGTAATAGCTCAAAATTTAAACATTTTTGCTCTATAATTTTTTATTTTCTTTTTCTGTTTTTTGATAAATAAAAATTTTATTGAAGAAACTTTTTGCTCTATAAATTTAGGCCTCGATTGGATGCTGCTAAACACCCCCTCCATAAATAATGCCCCTGTATTATTCCTTGATGTGACATTTTTTGCTTGGTTTGGGAAGCAAAAAGCTTCCCCGGAAAATTTTTGCTCCGGAAAATTTTTGTGGGAGAATGTGTATTATTTTTGGAGAGGATTTGAGGTCTCTAAAAATAATACACCTTACCAAGGATGAAATTGGTCCGTTTTACCCCCTTTACCAAAAATGAAATTGGTCTGTTTGGGATGGCACAAGGGTAAAAAAGTCATTTAACAATTTTTTACATCATACATTTATCCTTCTACACCTTTTTTAAAAAATCATCCAAACCAAATACTATTTATCATCTCTTCTTAATACTCTATCTAAACCAACTATTTTTTTATCCACCCTTCATAAACATCACATCAATGTGGGCCCACCATTCATAAATAATACCCCTTATTATTTTATACACCCTTCATAAATCAACCCCCTAAAATTTTAGTGGCATCCAATCAGGCCCTTAAACCAAATTTGGACAAAAATTTATATCCTTGAATCTGTGTCATTTTCTTCAAACTAGAATTTTAACTGTTCTAACTGAAGTTGTGACAAGATATAACGTATCAAACAAAAAATAAAATAAAATAAAATAGACTAGTGATAAAAATGAGAGTACTGAACCTGAATGACTAGACACATAGATAAACAAATTTGGGTGACAGATAAGAAAGCAGATAATGGATTAAACATACAAGGCTTACATATATAGATACAAGCTATTCAGCATACCTTAAAATATGCTTGTTCACAAGACTCTCTGCTCTCAAACTCTAGCAAAAACAAAAGAAAAGGGGGGGAGAAAAAGCCACGTCACATCATCAGATACATCATGACCGCACATCAAGAAGGAAAAAGCAACTGAGAGAACAATAATCAGATGCACATCACTGACATCAGTTTTCCATCTCTAGGCGAGGTGGAAAGAATGTAGAGAGGGAGAAGGGGAAGGAAGAATCTCGAAATCCATGATAATTCAATTATATAAACACAGTCAAAAAAGCCACTAACAATTTTGGTGAACCAGCTTCCACATCACTGCAAGCACTTCCCAATAAAAAGAAATTTGTACGCTCAAATTAAATTTTGCTTCCTCCTGTACTTATGATTTTTTGAGATATGGAACATAGGTATTAAAACAATTCTAACTCACCCTTCAGAGTATATTTGTTATCTCCACATGGAAGTTAAAAAGTAAATATAGTTTATGTAATTCCCTTTGGAAGAATTAAAATCAAAGTATTAACACAAAAAATAATTAATTAAATATAGACGTGTCGAAAGGATGAATGTACTACGGTCCGTAGGCAAATGGATGTGTTACCGTCCATAAGCATATGCAGTGGCGGATGCAAGTGTGGCCCAGTGGCAGCGGCCGCTGCCACTGGCTTTATAAAACCCGACCCGAATCCGATCCAATGTTCAGACCTGACCCAATTTCTTGTTTAAAAAATTTCAATCAACGTCTCAGTTTGATTAATTTATTTAGTTTCTTTTTTTACTCTCTTTGGTTTATTGTGTGTATTTGGGTTGAGTTCAATCGTTCTACTCTAAACAAACTCCGAAATTGAGTTCTTTCGTAAGCAAACTCTGAAATCGACGACCTCGCCTCCACTGAAAAAAATTTCTGGGTCCGCCACTGAGCATATGTAGGGTGCGTTTGGCGCTAGGTAAAACACTGATAATCTCCAAAAATCTCTAAAAATCTCTAAAAGTTATTCATTTTTTATCTCACTGCATGAATTACGAACTCACTACTTATTTCACTTTATCTCACTTTTTACCACTTCAAACACACCCGTAGTATGGGTTGTTTGTGTCCTACATTGGCAGTATGAGATTCTGGTATGATAATTATATACCTTGGGTTGCCTCTCCCTAATAGCTAACTCTTAGGGGTAAGTTATCAAGTTATCCTAAAATACATAACAAATGGTATCAAAACTTACATTATACCCACCATTCGCTGCATCGCAGGTGGTGTTGCAGGCATTGCATTTTTTGCTCAAGACTAGTAAAGACTAGTGCAAAGCCTACCCATGGGGGCGCAGGACTATGAAGCGTGGTAGAATGTTACGATCTATAGGCATATATAATACGAGCTACATGTGTCTCACATCGATAGTATGGACACTAGTATGATGTTTATATAACACAGGTTCCCTCCATCTAGGAATTAGCTTTTAGGGTAAGTTCTCCTTTCAATAAAAAAATAAGTGCTCCCAATTCAGTTTCTCATGGAACAAAGGCTTGGTTTGGGAAAGCTAGCTTTTTTGTGTTTGGGAAAGAAAAAAAGTCAGCTTTTTAGTAGCTAGCTTTTTTTTGGGTATAATTTGACAGTTTTGCCCTTTATAATTTAAAAGAAATTTAAAATGTAAAAGGGTAAGTTTAGTAATTATAGAAAAAGACAAAAAAAAAAAGCTGAGTAGCTAGCTAGAAATTAGCCAGGTTCCCAAACGGAGCCAAAATTTCTGCTTAAGCAAACTAGGTTGCAATTTGCAGCCAAACCAGAAATCAGAAAAAAGTTTGCTGTCATTTCTATCGTGAATATTTCATTTTTTGTTTCTATTCTCCATTGAAAAATGGACTATTGCATACGCAAAACATTCTATTAAATAAATTCTTATTTATAATTGCTAACTTAAAAATGGCTTTAATTGCTCGATTTTTTTTTTAACCTAAGTTAAAACTCATATATTCTGAATGAGTGGTTTTTGCATAATTCTTGAGTAAGACATTTTATTTTACTAGTTTCTTCTTGTAAAGTACTTAAATTTTGAGCAAATTCTTCAACAATCTTCCAATCTTATAGAAAATATAACATGGACAATGTTTAAAGGCTATTGATTTGCTCTGTTCTACTACCAAAATGTAGAAACTTAGGTGCATACCCTGGCTCTGGGTTGACATTGGCCTTGTTAACTGAACCCTCTATATGTTTAAAAGCTACAGAGCATTAGCCATATGTTTGCATGTTGAGTTACTTCACAATTCTCCCTTACGTCTATCCATATCTTCCTTACCACTTTTAGTTGAAAAAAAAACGGGGAAGGAAGATATGGGGCATAAGCTATTATAAATTACTGAATCATAAATGAAGGCACAGATGGAAATTTTTAACAACATCAAAGTAGATAACTCACCAATGAAAGCGTAGCATAAGCTGTCCCCAGTCTTAAAATCCCGGATAATTTCAGCGCTGTCATAGTTTATATTTAACAAGCATTAAATTTAGTAGTAGAAAAATAAAATAGATTAAAAAAAAAGGGTTGAAGCATTTAGAAATTACGATGTCACAGTTCCAAAACGTGAAAAGATTGTATGCAAATCCTCATCCTGCATTTAAAATCAAATAAGCAGACGAACGCAAGATCTTGATATAACAAAAAACTAGCAGATGAGAAGATAACAAGGTCTCACTTCAGTTGCTGGATTTAATTTACAAACAAACAGCACGTTGTCAGGAGGCTTTATGTCAGCATCTGGAATGTCTCCTATCTGTGATGCAAATAAAATAACAACTCTAAGAAAGAAAGTCCAAGTTAGAAAGAAAGTCCAAGTTGGACAGTAATTTACACTCAATAGCACACGAAATGCTTACACTCTCGAGCGCTACAGCTCTGGAATGCGCTTCCTTAGCACGAAGAACCTCCTCAAGCTCTGATGCACTTAATTGCTCATCCATGGGCACCCAATCATCTTCAAGACGCACATCGTTTTCAACCTAAGCAGAATGCAACTCAAAGAATATGATCCACAAAGAAAAAGAGGCATTGGAAAGGCACCATATGTAAAAGAACCCACAATATATTACGAATCTGAATTGTAAAAATGACCAATTTGACACAAATTTCTACACTTGCATTATAATATCTAGTCCCTGTTGGCATTCAGCTTAATTCTCTGGAAAGAGAGAAAACAATTAATAAAACAGTGATCATTCACATCAATTTAACGAGAATCTCAACCTTCAAACCCAATTAGGCCAGCCCAAAAGCTTACATTATTTTATGTTCTGAATAAAATTTAGGACAACATAGTTCCGTAATGCTTTGAATATTTCAACCTCTCCCTTAGCTTAATTTCTTCTTCTTCTTTATTTTAATTATTAATTGTCTGATATCAAATTGTGATGTCTTCATCAAGCTTCATATTGCCTCAAGAATTAAGGAAATAAATTATACAATCATTGATTACCTCGTCTTTTGGTTTTCCTTCAGGTGAAGCATCTGGAATCAACTCAGCAAGCTGTGCAGGATCATCAAAAGGATCATCTAGTATGTAAGTGTGTTTGATTCTGTTATTCCACCATAATCATTAGTCACTAGTCAATATATAATATCACCAAAACCAGAATTACAAGTATATATATCATATAAAGTGGGAGCGATAATCAACCTTATATTTTTGTACGGCCTGCCCTTTTCATCCACATAAGCTTCATTTATCCTCTTCAGTGTTTCAAGCCCCTCTGCGACCTCCCCAAAAACCTGTGACAGTGACAATGACGAGTTCCATATGAGATTTAAGACAAGGATCGCCCTTGAAGAAGAGGTCCAAGAGAAGCAATGATCACACATCCATGTCAAAGTTTACATGAGACTGCTACCAAGAAAACTAGTGGCCTAGTAGGTGGCCACCATGAAAGACATATCCACAGCATGCAAATTGCAGAAAGACTGGCTGGCCATTCTAACAAATCTATCTTTTTACAGATTGGAAAACCCTTATCTTCTTCAACACAATAAGAGTTTAATAAGCAACAACAGATTGCTTCAGACAGGTTGTTGAGGGTTAAACACAGCCCTTTCAGCTATATCACGAATCTTCAAAGCATCGTAGAAGAAGTACATTGACAATACTAATTTGGTGGTACTTTTCTGCTCTTGTTGGAGTAAATGCAACAATGTTTCTAGAATATACACGTGAACAACATTTACCACCTTGTGACGGTTGCCAAATTAAACCTAATTGACTTCCATGTATTGTTCAAGTGATGGTTTCTGAAAAACATACGAAACTTACATACTTAACTTTCATAAACTGTTAGATTAATTGGAGGCTGAAAGTCACTATGAGAATACTCACATGTGTCAGAGCTTCCACCTACTAAAAGGCATGTCTGCTTTATAATCTAGTACTACTATATACATTTAGATTTTAAAGACCGAGCACCATTTAATGTGCTTTTATCCACGAGCACCTCAAAGAAATGAAAACTTGATTTTGTTTAAGTACTTTTATCCACGAGCTCATATTAGTGTATTGAGATGATACAAGACATGTATAGTGGAACCACAATCTTAGTGAGATTAGTTGTTGAGGAGACTAGTGAATTTTCCACAACTACTGGACATGAAATAAATATTCAGAATCTCAGATAATATACTTACAATAAATAACTATGAATATTCTAACATGTAAAATGGAAACGCAAACTTAACGAGGCTAGTTGTCAGGCACACCAGCGAAATTCCTAAAATTATAGGTCTTCATTAAAGTTTTGCGTTAAGTCTTCATCTTTTTGCTTTAGTTATGGACATGCTGATGATATAGTTTTAATAAATGAAACAAAAATTTAAAACAAGTAGAACTAAAATTGCATACTCTTAATGCAAATTTAGTAGTAACCAAAATACAAATAAAGGAGTAGTTAACATTGAAGGTCGATAAATACGTAATAGAGACAATTTCAATATTTAGGGTCTATTTTACAAACGGAGGGCGGAATTGGTGGGATGTCGAGAATATAATTAAAGCGTGTTGAATTAAGTAGAGGAATGCATTTGGTGTTTTATGTGATCATCATATACCTTTAAAGTCAAAAGGAAAGTTTTATAATACAACAATTAAGACTTACCGTGTTATTCAAAGTTGGGGAACCAAAAAACAACCGTTAATAAAATAAATATAGTCGAGATAAGAATGTTAAGATGAATTGCGGTAACAAAAGAAAAAATAGAATTATGAATGACCAGATTCATGAAATTGTAGAGGTAGCACCATATGAATATAAATTGTGAGAAAATCGGTCAAGGATGTTTTGTAGGTAGTTCGGTCATATACAATGATGACCAATAGATGCACCAATTATGATAGCATCCAAAACATTGATAACGCAGAAGAGTGAGGTAGACCAAAATTAACTTGCATAGAAACAATGAAAAAAAAAACATTGCACGATGTGATAAAACAGTGGAAATTGCGCTTAACAGAGCATAATGAAAAAAATAATGTGTAGCTAACCCCAACTTAATTAGGAAAAGACCAAGTCGAGTAGACTGACTTATTTATTTATTATTTTTTTATTAACCTTGTGTTTTAGTCTCTTTGCTTCTTGCTTTTGTGTGCATTTTGTATGTTGTTTTCCATTCTCCATTCCCAGAGTCATGCATGAGAGGCAATTGAACCACAACTTCTACATGGATCTTATCAGCAGTCAAAATCAAACAGTATTTGCAAACTAGACGACCATCACAAAGGAATTAAGAAAACAAAATATAGGCAAAACAAACGTATATATTAGACAAGAAATCAAGTGCAGATATGGAAACAACTTCCTTTATTTGCTTAAAGAAACAGACATTTCAAAAAAAAAAGACAAATATTTCAAATAAAAATCTAGATTAGGGAACTCACAGTGTGCTTCCCATCAAGATAGTCGAGATCATCACGCAGTGTGACATAGAACTGAAACAAAAGAGTATTGTGAGCGCAGAGACGTCATATATTCATTATTTGTCACTCGAAATGCATTAAATTGATAAGTTTAATCTACCCAAATATGTAAGAACAGGAACTCCACAAATAATAGCATGAATAGAGGTAGCAAGAAATAAAACACTATATTTTATATTCAGAAGAATATTATGTAAAAAAAGTAATCCTCAAATAGATGCGAAGTTTTATCAACATCTAGTGCAAAACTTGGGGCTAAATTTGACAAGGACTGTAAAAAAAAAAAGGAACTTCATAAATTTCCTTCCATGTGAGAATATTTCAAAAAAATAAATCAATACCTGAGAAGCATTAAGATTCTCTCCTGCACTAGCCATGGCAACAGTTCCCATCTTAGTGTGTTTTAATTCTAAACGAATTTCATCACCAAAAAAGCGAGCCTGATCACCATATAAGAACCTAGAAGTATAAGAATATCATATCATTAGATAATCACTGAGCTAGCCCCTTCAAATGAACAGACCAATAGAACAACTCAATGAGGAAGCTAAAAATGGTTATTGTAGTTTGAAAAGGTTTCGACATGTGTCAGGGCACAAAGTTTGCATCTGACAGTAAAGCATCAGTAGTCGAAACTAAATTCAATGATGACTCTCAGCTATCATTTTGAAAGATAATTAGTGCAATGATTAAAGTTAGAAACTTTATGTTGGTGATTAAACGTAGAAATTCTTAGAAACTATTATGTTGATGATTAAATGTAGAAATTCTCTTACTTGTAGATGGAATCACCGCCTGCTCCTGTCCCAGTAGGATCACCCGTTTGTGCACTAAAATCCTTCTGAACCGTGTGAAATAAACAACCATTGTAGTATTTAATCCTATGTCAATAACAGGGAAGCCAAAAAAAGAAAAAGTTAAGTAACTGGTCTAATCTACAATTGAAGATAATATTTCATAATCAGAACATGAAATACATCTTGCACAGTACAGTATTATGTTCAGTAATGGATTGCTTGAATACATCTTACCTGTGGAATGAAGTAGATAAACCAGTCTACGATAAAAGAAATTGAAATAATTGATGCTGGAAAATAACTAGATTTGGCACGAATGAAAATAGTAGATTTAAGATACCATGTCCCCAGTAGCTCAATAAGACTTCCATTTTGGATATCCTCATATCCACATTCAAAGCACAGTTGGTCATCGAAAAGAACAAAATTAGATAACATATATTGAGCATTTACCTAATAACACTCCAAGTTCAATATCCAGATTAAGAAATGTGCACATTTAAAACAATCTCGTATACACCCAGAGCAGAACAAAAAAAAGAGTAAGTCCAGCAAGCTACACAGCGTTGTCTGGATTTTAGCTTCTCAAGGGAAATGCTGGAACGGAATCAAATACCTCTACTGTTATTTCAAATAGCATATCAGTTCTAATCCGGCCAATGTATATTTATCTGTAAATGAACATGTGTATACAAGCACGTGTGTGTAAGATATAGAATAGTGCTCAATCCAAAGTGATAGTAAAAAACAAACAAATACAACCATTTGCAGCGGTGGTGACTCCATTATGTTATTGATGATATTACAAAAGATGTACTTGCACCATTAACTACTATGAAGCTTTTCAGAATCATACAACCAAACAGGTAAAGCCCCCTAAATACAATATCCCGTACAACAGTTAATGAAGAAAACCCATCTTTGGCAGATGCCTGGATTTTAATCACTTCCAGACAGTTAATCCTTTCAAAAAGAATAACAATAATTCATTTAACTTCCATGCTTTGACCCCTGAAATGGGAGCAAGTTCCTAGCTATTGGCAGTAAAACCCAAACAAACAGTTAGGCACTTCACAAAAAAATCAAATAGATAAACCCAGATGTCAGTTAATTATTAATCCAACAAATAGGTACCAAAGTAACACTCTAACCTAAATTATCCTTCATTAACGAAACAAACAAATAAACAATAAAATGCTTACAGTAGTGTGCCTGGCCTC
>JAVXUM010000037.1:29287393-29304005 GCA_035590655.1 Pouteria glomerata
ATTGGATGTGATTTTTTCTCCCCCCCCCCCCCCCTTATTTCTTTGAGGTTGCATAATGTGAAACCTTATGTAAGACAGGCATGGCTACACAAGGATCTAAATTTTGTTTTATTTTGGTTGTTTCAATGGAAATGCTTTGGCTATCGGTGATAACCGAAACCAGAAAAAAAAAAAAAAAAAGGTGACTGTCAGAATTCCTCAGTTTTGATGGAAAGCGATTCAGTTTCGGTGTTTTTTGATTGAAGCTCGATTGTTATGATGGAAATAACTTGGTGTATCATATTGTAATTTTAATGTACTATGATTCTTTTATAACAAGTATGCTAGCAATTATATTTTACTATTTTATTAATTATTTTAATTATAATAGTTAATTCAACTATGGCTAGTTAGCTGTAAAATTTAACTTTTTGGTCCAAATCATGACATTTTTAGCACTATTTTATTCATTAATATGTATACTAAATAGATTTATTAACTTCCTGGTAAACTCCTTTTAAATTGTATTTATTAAAAATACATATAAATATCTAAAACCTCTTCATTAATTATTACTATACTATTACTATCATTATTATCGTTCTAATTATTACCATTTTTATTTAAATTTGATAATGTAAATAAAATTCCAGTAGTGGTGATTATTATCTGGCAAAATCAAGGACTGTAGAGGGAAATAACTGTAGAGAACCCAATCATGTTTGATACAACTGAATGGTAAGTTTGAAAAGGAAAAAAATAGAGTTGGATTCCGTATCTATGGTATTTCTGCCATGTTGGGATTGTGGTGAATGTACTGCTTTTCAATTTTCACTATTTTCTTAACCATTGTTTTGCCCTTTGTCTATTCCTTCTTCTTGATTTCTTTTTTCTTATTGCTTCCTGCTTGCAGCTAACTAAGGTTGTAAATGGATCAAGAAGCGCAGGAGTTATTGGTGATGGAGGCTTCAGAGAAGGTGAGTGCAATTATCACAGATTTAGGCATGTTATGAGATTATTCTTGTGCTCTTTTTATTACTACTACTGTTATCACAAACAGTCACCAGTTTGTGTCTTCTCAAAGTCAATGGGGGCTTATCTGGTTGTCAACTTTAGGATTCTAGGGATTAGTTGAGATGCACACAAGTTGGTCTAATACTTGAGTTATCAAAAAAAAATTTTAGCTATTGGCAGAACAACCGGCAATGGTATGGGTGTGCTTGCATAGATTTTGGTGGGGGATATCAAGCATGCTATCATTTTTACGGATCCACCTATTTGTATGGTATGAAGGTATGCAAGTTAGTCACAACACCCCTACCCATCCCTTGGAGAAAAGACTTTGGTTTTTGCTGTGTGGAATTACAGTTCATGGAAAGGGAACCTGATTAAATACTCAAGTTTGATCAAGAGCATGATGACGTGAAATGGTTATACAATCCATTAGTTGATATCAATGGATTTGGATACAAATATAAAAGGGAAGTTTTGATGTAAGTGTCTTCACCCTTTTGCTAGGCTCTTTGTATCCCCATTCTTGTAGTCCATAAATTTGTGAAAAAATTGTGTCGGATACGCAAAACTTAGTAAGGGTATTTGTCCAGCATATCTAGTTGGGCGAGCACCTAAGATGCATGCATAAACAATTTGAGTTCGTTATGTAATTATGTACGGGAATTTTATGCATAATAAGCTCTATAATAGTTTGTAAATACTTTTTAAAGAAGGGCATTTAAGAAATATGAAATTTAGCCATGATTTAGTGTCCTTGGAGATGAGAATTAGACACCTATCCTCACCTAACTATTTTGAGACTTGATAAATTTTTGCCCACAAAAAAAAAAAAAAAGAAGAAAAAAAAAATGTAGCTAGCTATTTAACTCTGTTGCCAACCCTATTTGACTTGACTCTTGCTTTGTGGTAAAGTTAGTGCACATTTAACTATTCAGGTGAACAAGAGGGGAGAAAACAATTTGCCTATTTTGAGGAATAAGGAATGGCGGCTGCTCAGACATGTGATATGATCTTTCACTGCCCCATCATTTCAGACTCAATTTATTTAATATGGTGTTTCTACTTTAGATCTAGCTGAACCATGCCCAAAAAAAAGGGGGTGGGTGCAAAAGCTCGTGCTATGATTTTTATGAGGACATAAACAAGGTAGTCATTGGATTAGGATTCACTTTACCTACCTAGATGGTTTTGTGAGACATCTTGAATAGCTGTCAGTGCTGTAAAAATTTATTTTAATGGTATATTATAGGAGAAGTTAAGATATATATAGTTTTGCAATTGTGATACCATACCTCATTTAAAAGAGGTTGTCATTATATCTATATGCTAAACACAATCAAGGAAAAGTTTGGTTGGTGGCTTTTTCTCTGAGGTGGCTGATGTATGTGTATTTATTTATAATATTTCGTTAATAAGCTTCCTTGTCTTATAAATAAGAAAGTTTCCTACACTGAAACTTAACTGTATGGTTCATTAACTGTATTTGGACCTGTTTTTAGCCGTTCACTGCTGTAATTCTGTTTTGATGATGGGGCCTTGTCAATTTTGTTGGACTTCTTGCAATATCAATCTTTAGTTGCTTACTTAAAAGTGCTTGTTATAGGTTCATCTGCTGCTGATTGGATACAGGAGGCAGATTTTCCCAACTGGATTGATCATCAAATAATTGATGCAGAAACCTTTCAGGAAGGCAAAAGATGGTCATCACAGCCAGATTCTTCTTCTGCTCATATTCCAGAATCAAAACCTTTGTATAGAACAGCTTCATACCCTGAGCAGCAACAGCAGCACCAACATCAACATTTTTCCAGCGAACCAATTCTTGTTCCAAAATCTTCATTTACTTCATATCCTCCCCCTGGTGGTGGATCTCCTCAAGCTTCACCAAACTACCCTTCACGCCATTCTAATATGCCATATCATCCCGGTGGGCACCAAATCCCATTGTCGTCTTCCAACCTCTCTCCCTTTTCCAGTCATCAGCTTCAGATGAGTCCATTATCTCATGGGTCACAATTTGGTGGAAATTTGCCACATTATAATTCTCCAGGTCTCTCTGTGAATGGCCGACCACAGAGCCAATGGGTCAATCAGACTAGTGGATTTCCTGGAGATCGTTCAAATCTCATAAACAATTTGTTGCAGCAACAATTACCTCATCAAAATGGTTTATTGCCTCCACAGTTATTGGCACAGCAACAATCACAGCAACACAGACTGCATCATCCGTTTCAACCATCACATGGTGGTCATTTATCAGGACTGCAGTCCCAATTATTTAATCCCCATATTTCTCCAGCCCCGCCAATAATGAACAAACTGGAAGCAGTGCTTGGGTTGGCTGATTTGAGAGATCAAAGGCCCAAATCAATCCCAAGAAACAGAGCTGGCTTCCGCTACCCTCATCAGGGATTTGATACCAGTAGCCAGAAGAGTGATAGTGGGTGGCCACAATTCAGGTCCAAGTATATGTCTGCTGATGAAATTGAAAATATTCTTAGAATGCAGCTGGCAGCAACCCATAGTAATGATCCATATGTAGATGATTATTACCACCAGGCTTGTCTTGCAAAAAAGTATGCAGGTGCAAAGTTGAGACACCATTTCTGCCCAACTCACCTGAGGGAACTTCCTCCCCGAGCTCGTGCTAATACCGAGCCACATGCTTATCTCCAGGTCGATGCTCTTGGGAGGGTTGCCTTTCCTTCTATTCGCAGGCCACGACCACTTCTTGAGGTTGACCCTCCTAATTCCTCTGGTACTGGCAGTACTGAGCAAAATGCATCTGAGAAACCTTTGGAACAGGAGCCGATGCTTGCAGCCAGAGTAACTATTGAGGATGGCCTGTGTCTGCTCCTTGATGTGGATGATGTTGACCGATTCCTACAATTCAATCAGTTCCAAGATGGTGGGATTCAGCTGAAAAGGAGGCGGCAGGTCCTACTGGAAGGGCTGGCAGCGTCACTTCAACTGGCTGATCCTCTTGGCAAAAATGGCCACACTGTTGATCTGGCTCCTAAAGATGACCTTGTGTTCTTACGATTAGTCTCTCTTCCTAAAGGGCGGAAGCTGCTCTCCAGGTACCTTCAACTTCTCATTCCCAGTGGCGAGCTAATCCGTATAGTCTGCATGGCCATTTTCCGTCATTTGAGGTTCTTGTTTGGTGGCCTGCCATCTGATCGGGGAGCAGCTGAAGCAACAATTGACCTTGCAAGAACCGTCTCATCTTGTGTTGCTAGCATGGAGCTTAAAGCACTAGCTGCTTGTCTTGCATCAGTGGTTTGTTCATCAGAGCATCCTCCACTCCGTCCCATTGGAACCTCTGCTGGTGATGGGGCTTCTGTTATACTGAAATCCGTCCTTGAGAGGGCAACCAAACTACTAACTGATCCTCACGCATCTGTCAACATCAGCATGCCTAATCGATCATTCTGGCAGGCATCTTTTGATGCATTTTTTGGTCTTCTGACCAAGTACTGTTTCAACAAGTACGACACTATTATGCAGTCGTTACTCCTGCAGGGTGCGCCTGACATGGCTGTTATTGGGACAGATGCAGGAAGAGCCATCAACAAGGAGATGCCGGTTGAGCTTTTACGTGCAAGTCTTCCTCATACTGATGAGAACCAGAGAAAGCTTCTATTGGAATTTGCACAGCGTTCAATGCCCATTTTGGGATTTAACGGTCACGGAGGAGAGGATGGTGGCACCTGAATTTTAGGTGGTGCTTTGTGAATGCAAGCAATGGTGAAAGATGATTCCTGAAGAATGTGAATATGCTCCGTGATTGCCTGTGACATCTTGGGGTACCACTGGTCAACCCTCATGTCGCTTGGAATAAGTTGAGGAACACAATGGAGTTGAGGAAATGAGGATGACACTATAGTCAATACCAGTCTATTTTTAGATTTACGTGTTTGCTTGCCCTCATGCCTGGTGCTTTGGGAGACTTTGAAAGCATGTTATGTTGTTTTTAGATTTACATGTTTGCTCGTCCTCTTGCCCGATACTCTGGGAGACTTTAAGCATTCTATATGTGTATTGCTCTGGAACTTTCCTGTTCTTTTTTTATTCCCTTTCCTTTTTTGGGACTTGAGAGCTTATTTTTGTGCTCCATCGTGGAATTCAAGATAGTAGTGAGGAAGTAGGGGTTTAGAATGTATAGAAGTCCACCGGGGAAAGTTTAAGTTTCCCACAATCCTTGGCTATTTTAAATTGTTGAGGAGGTGGGTGGGACAGGATATTATTGTTGTCTTTACTGTCCTTCAGGTTGGTTATTTCGGCTGGTCTAGGCTCTGGGAATATGCAAATGTTGCTTTTTGTTCTGTTGATGTTCGTGACTTCATTTCCACAAAAGGGTTTGATATGCTACTTGTTTCTGTTGTCCTGAACTTGTGTTCCTTTTTGGCACCTGTGCAGCACAGCTACTATTTACAGTTAATTTAGGCCTTATTTTTCTATCTTTTTTTTTTTTTTTTTATGGTATTTCTGTTTTTCTGAATTTGGGGATTTGGGTTGAGGGGTGTTAAATGCGAGCAGGGGCAGCTATATTTGGGTTGAGGAGGGGTGTCAAGTGTAAGCGGAGGCGGCTATTTTCAGTGGAGAATCTTGTGTTTTGATGTTGTTAGAGATGTAATCGACTCTATTAAAGTAAATCAATGCTGTCTTTGGCAGCACAAAATGCATGCATGCCTTGGCCTTGTGGTTGAATTCTGCAGAGTTACATGTTAGGAACTAATGCTCATTAATTTGAATCAATGGCGTGTGTTCTGCACCTTAAAAACTAATGATTTTATGTAAGAAGGGCATTACATCTATAGCTAAAGCGTTGTTTGGTTAAAAAAAAAAAAATTGAACCTTTTGTCGGTTTTTTCATCGCCTTTTTTTTTCACCAAAATAGATTGTGTTTTTAAAAATTAAAACTTTTAAACTTATTAATTGCATTCATAAAAAAAAAAAAAAATGAAAAATTTGCTACCGTTTAGGTAAAAATTATTTGTTTAGACAAAGAAATGTAATGAAAAATTTTTATTTTTTTATTTTTACTTATTACTGAAATTAACGTGAATTTTTTTCCCTTTAACTAAAGGTTTCAAACTCTTTCATACAGCCTTAACACATTACGCTGCTTAAAAAATGTTGATGTTGTGTTTTTGTCAAGAGATGTTTAAAATTAAAGAAACATGCATGCATGCAACCCTTTTTGGAGCCCCCACCGAGCCAGTTTAATTTCAATTCAATTCCTACTAAGCTAGCTAGCTAGCATCCGTTGGTTTTGGTGTCTTCTCCATTTGATTTGGCATATTACAAACTTTGCTTCTGTAATATCAACATTGAAATAAATAAATAAATAAATACAAAGTAGAAAAAACAGAAAATTTTCACATAATTCTCTGATGCCTTCAAATAGGGCCTCTCTGGATTATTGGTTGCATTTATTTGCAAACTCACGACTCATTTACAACAATACATCAACTATAACATAGTGCCCAGCCAATTTGAACACCCATATGCATTCTAATTTGTACGGCCCTAAACAATTGGAAAAGGCTGCAATCAACTAGACATGGGGATGATGACCACCCACCTGAGAAAGCCGAACAGAGGCGGCACGGACCATATCAACAAGATCCTCGTCTAGAACTTCAAGTTCACCAGAGTTTTTCAAGCGGTGATACAAAGGCGCCATGTAATTCGCTGCGGCTTCAACTAATTTCCATTGATTGAGATCGGCAGAAATTTGCATAATCTTGACAGACAAATGTCTGTCAGAGTTCAAACAAGATATGATCACTCTCGTGCAGTGTTCGTGAACGTCTCCTAAAAGCCAAAATTCAGCAAGCTGGGAAAGCTCCACGAAAGGACACAGCTGCTGTAGCTTCTCCTCGTTATCCAAGTTATCCCATAAACAGCCAGAAATGGGCTCGGGCAATTCATCAGAATAAAACCACCTAACTAGTTTTTCCAGAGCCTCCCAACTAACAGGAACCTTTATGGTTTCTGATTGGCTGCAAGCATATAGAACGTTGGACTTAGTTGAAATTTAACAAAGATCATGAAAAAAATAATAGCAAAAACTAATAAAAAAGAAATAAGTATAGTGAAAAATAAGACACAGCCTAAATGAATGGAAAAAGTGAGGATAAAATAATAGTCCAATTTGTTAGAATCCGAACCAGTGCAATCTATTAGACCACAAATATTATCAAAAAAATGAAGGGGTCCCCTCCTAAAGAAGTGGGTTATTAAATGGAGCATAATCCCAACAAAAGAAGCAGACGACCAATTAGTTTGTATTTAAACTTATCAGAAGTATAATTCTTTAGAAAATCCCAGCCAAGTGCCTATTGATAGTCTGCTCATGGGCATTTCAGTCAAATCAGCACAAGTTACAATATAACTCTTCCAAAAGTCGTTATAGATTCAATAAATGGATTCTGCTAAACACCTGCTTTCTTTTCACACTAAAGACTGTTGTTGAATGAAATTTCCAAGAGGACAACACAACAACTCAATGACACAAATATTAGAAGTTTGAGATACATGAGTAGCATTCTTCAAAGCTGTGAGGTAACTATTAGCAGCAGGATGCACCTTCTAACAACTTCCTGTCTTCAAAAATAACATTCAGAAATAGGACAAGTTCCCCAAAAAGGAATAAAACAAAAATGTACTTCTAAGAAAGGTTCAATAGTTAATAATTCAGGCATCTAGGAGGAAAAGAACTCATAGATGCGGATCACCAGATGGTACAGTTAAAGTTAAACTTTCAAACCTATGTTCACAACCATAACAATGGTTGTTTATGCAAAAACAAAGGCACAATTGGACTGTGTTAGATATCAAAGACAACATATTTTGATGCAACACTCTTCATCGGTAAGATATGATTGCAAGTACCATCTCTCAATCAATGTCATTTCATGCAATTGTGAATATCATGCACCAAAACTATGAATGAGTATATCTAAACAAACCCCCATGCATGAATAAGCACCTTTCTTGCATTCCCGACTGAAACAAGGCCCGGAAATAATCACAGTTTGAACACAATATAACTTTATGAACGTGCAAATGAGGGGTTGATACAGAGCAAGTGCAGCATCTCCAATATGTTTGATTGGTTGCTTTAGCTTCCACAATGATGTCCCTGAAATAAGAAACAGAATGGATCAAAACATATTTGCCAAAACACAGATATTTATACTGGAACTAAAATTTCTCTGCCTATATACTCTTTTTTCAGGTTCAGATCTAATCAATTGAAGATCTGATCGGTGAATGTGTTTTCCAGTTAATGAGTGTACATGCCATGGATCATGTTGGACTATCCAAAACATTTGAAAATGGTATATAAATACCACGTTCAAATATTTAAATAATTAAGTCAAAAGTCATGCCGAGGAAGGATCGAGTATTAGACAAAAAAAGAAGAGGCTAGCCTTTTGGATAACTATGCTGTTCTTGACAGATGGGCAATGGAATTGACCCTGAAAGCAGCATTCCATTTCCGTCTACAGATTCATTCACAAGCTTTTGTCTAACAAATTTCCTTCAGACTGTTACCCAGAGTGCCAACAGTTTTATTAAACAATAAGAAGGCATAAAGATTTTAGATACCCTCCAATTGTTGCTTATTATGGATCCTCAGAATAAAAAGTAAGGATTTGAGGTGAAGGAAAGTAAAGAAAAGATCGTGGCATGTCTGCTAAAAAATGCAAATGCCTTTAAAGTGATTCTCATGTATAAAGTCATACGAGAAATTATGTCCCGCTTGCTCAAGAGCAAAGGTAAGATCCAAGCTTGGAAAAGGAGTTCCCCACTTTGGACTTTTCTTCTGAAGCATTTGTAGTAGACATTGCAAATTACAATGCTTAGCAAAACTTTTCAACTTCTTCACATGGTCTACTCCCGCTTGTAAATATCCCAAGTAAACATATTCCAATAGCTTCAACAGTGCCTGGTGGTCCACATGAGCAGACAGATGAACTTCTTTCCTGGATCTTTCACATTTCTCACCCTTTCCTCCAGGAGAAGCATCAGATGATTTTTCATTCAGATGAAGCTCCTTGGGAGGTAACAATGATGGACACCGAGCCATTAGAATAGCACCATGAACACTTACATGCTCCCCATTCGTCAGAATGAGCTCCAAATCAGAAAGTTCCTTCTCATTAAGTGTTTTCCCAATTCTTTTTCCAAGTTTACTTGGAAATCCATAAAATCCAAAATAACTAAGAATGTATACAGCATACCATCTTGGTCCAGGGGAAGAAATATCACTACAAATCCCCTGAAGTTCATTCACTAGTTGAGCTTCGTTATAGTCTGCCTGGCCAGAAAATATGTCTGGATGAGTTTTCATAGAACCAGAATGGTGTATCAACTCAGCCAGTGCCCAAAGACTATAGAGTAAAGGAATGTCTTCACCATCCCAATCTGTTTGAACCCAACAACAAGTCCTCTCGCTGAAAGTGTTATTTAGTTGAGGGACCATGCTTGACCTTTTTATGTGGACATAATTGCTCAGGCACCACCTCATGAAGGCCAGTAATGTATTTATCCCCTGACCTTTTATAACATGCTTTCTGTATTGTGGCAGGCCTGAATAACAAGCCAAACTCATCAAGTTTATGACGGTCTGAAATGTATCTAACATTCCAAACTTCTTTATGAAACTATTTAGTTTATCCAATACATGTTTCAGATACTCCTTGCCACTGGACCTCAGTATTTCAGACAGTAATAATCTGGCCTGGGATGCAATGTACTTGCTGGGAGAGTAGATCATCATGAGAACTGATCTAGTTGCTGATTCATTCCAAAATAAATCAGAGATGTCAGTTTGACATAATTGACGTGCATTATGAATTGAGTCCAAAAAGGCCAAACTGTCAAAACAGCATGAGAAACAGTAGTACAAATATAATCAGTAACTGGAAGATAAAAGTAAAGAATAACCGTTCGTAGTAATTGTTGAGAGAGAAAAAAAAAGTCAATATAAATGATGAAAGTTGGCCCCTTCTTTAATAGTTTAAGCTTTTAGGTGAGATAGTTACTACTAATTTAACATAGTCCTAGAGCATGCAAAGGTCTTAAATTCAAACCTCACTGTCACCTATAAAAAATCAATAGTCCCATGTTTTTGACCCCTTCAAAAGAAGTCAGTTCGGCCACACATGACTGCATGAGGGGGTTCGTTGAGAGAAAACAAGTCAATATAAATTATAAAGCCACCCCCTCTCCTTAACACCTTAAGCATTTAGGTAAGATGGTGGTTGAAAATCTAACAGTATTAAAACGTAAATAAGTAGATTAAAATGATCAATCCTAAAGGATGTATATATTACCCGGCACATATGATAAGAAGTTTAATGCATTGCTCACTTCCGTGTATCTTGGGATCAAAATCTTCTGGGCAGTGTGCTGCAAGGCCTCCAAGTATATCCCAGACAAATGGTCTCAAAACATGAAGAAATTTAGCACTTAAACCCCGTTGAGCTGTGGCTATCTGTTCTTCTAATGATAAGTGCTCAGATTGATGAGTTTTGTGAAAATTGTCCAGTAGTAGATTAAGAAGGACTTTGTCAACTCTTAATTTCCAGAAATAAGCATGATGTCTCCCGGCCCAACGGGTGACTAAAGCCAAGCGGCATGCCTCTATTAACAAAGACATCTGGTCTTTAGGTATCTTCCCAGAATGGGAGCTCCAACTGCCCATTCCCTTGATTACGGCTTCAACAATGGGTTCACAACATGTTTTCATCACTTTTGAACACCCTTCTTCATTTATCTGAGAAATTAATGATAAGCAACAATATAAGAAAACATAAATATCTGAAATGGAATGCAAAACGTACAAGTCAAAAATAGTACCGTTAAATACTGTGCTAGTTTAAATCCCTCCATTTGCACCAATATAGGATTTGACTTGGCCATGCAGCACTTCAACATATACAGAACAGTTTCTCCTTTTTCCAGAAGCTTCTGCGCTCCATTACCACATAGTGCTGCCATTTTTTGAATTAAAAAACCACAAGATCAAGAATATACTCGGGAAAAAAAAAAGGAACTTACAACAGAATAACGGAACTTACAATAAAACATGAATACCTAAAGCAGAATACAACTGCAAAACCGCAAGTTGTATTGAAAAATCAGGATTGAGACTGAATGACTGCAAAACTTCCATCAATTTAGCATCAGACCATGCACAGAACCTAGAGGATGGCCACCGCCACAGTATTTTACTCAAAAGAGAGACCATCTCCTGGAAATATTCAATTGGCTTAGTTCCACCAGAAAAATCTTTTATATTACTGATAATGTGAACAACTGTATTTGTTTCTTTCAAGATCACCCACACTTCTCCCTCCATTCTACTACTAAGATTTGATAGGATCAGCTGCAAAGCAGTGGCACAAGAAATAGCTACTTGCAATTGATGAGAAGGTAACAGTGATGACAAGGGTTGAACAAGGTCTAACACATGAGATTGGAGTATTGAACAGGGTAAAATGTTGATCATCTTTACAGCCACATTTGATGCCAAGCTTAATGCAGCTTCATTTTTGAATTGAAGAACGCCTTCCAATGCTGCAACCACATCAGCAATAGAATCCTGGAAATTTAAGGCAATGGCAATGATAAGAAGAAGTGCTCAGTTCACATGGAATCAGTGTATCAGCACTAGAACACAGTGGCAAACAAACTCATGTAACATAATATTACATATCTGTATATAAATGGATAATTGTTTGGACTTGCAAAATGCTAAAGGAACATAATACAGATTATAGGCCTCTAAATCCTAACTAAGAGTTGAATTTCCACATCACTGAAATTGTTTGATAATATTGCACTGTGGTATTGTAGTCAGTTAAAGTAAAAATAATCAGTCACTTAGATTTTTAATATGCCACTACTTAAAGTATTCAGTTTGGTTGTGGTTTTGTTTGTTGTTGTTGTTGTTTTCATTTTTTTTTTGGTTGGGGGTGGGGTGGTACAACCCTTGACCCCAACGAAGATAATAATCTTGAAACTTATGCATTATAGCTGCAAACCAACTGACAATTTCACTTCCATTTTAGTCAATCAGTTTTGGATCAATGCAATGCACAAAAAAGCCAAGTGCCTATAAATGGTCACAATATTCCCACCAATATTTAAAATAACCAAGCATGACTACAAACGGGTGGAATGGTTCAACCTAACCAGACAGGAAAACATGTGACAGGCAGAGGAAGGAATAAAAACTGTAAAGATTCCTCAACGGTGCCTTAGAAATACAGTAGCAACGAAAATAATTATAAAATACAATACTCACCACCTTTGAGTATAACAGCAGATTACTCACCATTGCTAAACATTACACAAAGCTGTTCTAAAAATCCAAGTTATCCACTTGTGCTTAAGGTCTTTATGAATGGATATTGTGAAATATACCTTTACAAGTGGGTGGTGCGACGTCTCGGCAGAAATACAATCAAGAAATGCATCAATCGAGTGAACTACATGTTTCTGTATCTCAATGTCGGCACAGTCCCATTTCCTTCCTTTGTCACCATGGGATCTGTAAAAGCAAAGGTCAATTTAGGAAGGACAGGATAAAGGCATTTTCAACGAATAATTTTGCGAAAATAAATTTCAAATAAGCAAATAATTTACCAGGAACAAGACAAAGATTAGAGTCACATAGAATTCAGAAAAGGTCAAGACATTAATCCTAAGTTCGACCTTGCTAGAATGATGTGGCAAATTCTCAGGTAGACCAAGCAATGAGAAGGGCTGTTCCACAGTAAAAATAGTAAGCCTGTACATAGCCCCCTCTTTCTGCTTGTATTGCGTCTTGCAATCAAACTTTTGGGGGAAATCCAACTTTCTTCTTACCTGCTAATTGGAAGTATTCACTGTTTGGAAAGGGCCGAGATGGGAAAAAGGCTAAGTTAGGGAAAGGGCTAAATTGAGTTGAGTTCTAATTATTGAAACTTTGTGCTTCAAGATTATCACTTAAAACAAAGTCTACATCAAGAGAGAGCAACACTTTGCAGGGGGCTTGCAATGCCAGCTGTTTGGTCAGGGTAACGATCTCCTGAAAGGATTTGCAGCACGTGGATCAAGGTGAAGTTAAGGCCGCGGATGTGGAGAATCCGCCCAAGTTTTTTTTTGGGGGGGGGGGGGAAGGAGGTTCCTGTTGGAGATTTTGGCAGGCCAAATTCGTCCAGTCTTCGATCCAGAAATGGTTGGATCAGTCTTATGTGGTTCTTGGCTATAAATTGAGAGGCATGCGAGCTCTAAGAAATGTGGAAAGGAAAGAATGTAGCAAAGTGCATAGAGAGAGAGAGAGAGAGAGAGAGAGAGGGTGGGTGGGGGCTGAGACTGTGGCAGAGAAAATTGACAGAGAGAGAGAATTGTATGCGAGTTTAGTTGAGAATGGTAATCCTTCTCCATAAATTCTTTGCATTAGTGAAGCTCTCATTTTTCTTTCCTCCTCCGTGGAGGCAATTGGCCAAAAGACGTTAAATTTGTTGTGCATTTGTGTGATTGCTTGTTTCCAGACCAACGAATTCTCCCAACATCAAGATCACTCACATGCATAAACAATTAAATAACCCACTTGGGAAACAGATTGTGATAAACAACAAGAGCAAATAAAAATGATATAACTTGAATTTCGAGATGTGGGTTTTGCCTGCGACCAAGATTGAGGGCGTAGCAGAGGCGGTGGTGAAGGGTGAGCATCTGTCCGCTGATGCCACGGTTGTTCTCCGCCCCCTGCGGCTGCTTCTTCCACTGTGATTTCATCATCATCTTCTTCTTCTTCTTCTTTTCGTTGGTCTCTCTTCTGTCTTAGAAGATTGTGAGAGTCGTAAAAACTAAAAAGATAATCGATTGCAACACCCGTCCTTTCATACAGTTGCTCGGTGGCCGAGTCGGTTGTGGCTCGTTGTGGAAATTGATCACAGATTCACAACTTTACTAGTATCAGATTTTTGACAATCTTCTCTCACTTTCTATTCCCATTTTTTTTGGGTTTAATCTTATGTCGTCAATAGAAATTTTATAAAATATTGTTCTGCCTAAAATCAGAATAGAAGGGCCCGTTACCGGTCGATAAACATAAATTAAAAATAGTAAATAAAAACATTAAAATAATAAAAATTCTATTATAAATTTAAATTGTTTAACATGATAATTTTATACACAATTAGAGACAAAAAAAAAAATTATTTAAATTTTTTTTATAATAGTAACTTTATCATTTTAGTAAATAATAATACCACTACTCTAGTTGTAATTATTAATAATAATTAAAAAAATATCTATCTATTATTACATAAATTTACTTTTATCGCCTATATTTTAATATACCTCAAATTTATTAATTTAAAATCCTTATTTATACGAATGAAATATAAAAATAAAATGCATTTAATATTTCTCTCAAGAAAATTAAGAATTCACACTTAACAAATGTGTCCGAATGATTCATAATTATTAGTATTGTGGTACACTAATTAAATAAAAATTATTTATAGAATTAAAAAAATGATGTCAATTATTTTTTTAATAACAAATATATATATTTTAAATTAAATAATATTGCTAAGAATAAAAATTTCATGCGTTATATATTAATATATAAGTATATAAATATAATTAATATATAAATAAATATGTTAATATAAGATAAGACAAAAACTATTATTATCTTGCTTGGAGATTATTTAAAATATCCATCCTTTATCTCCACTTCCATAAAAAGTATCTTTATACCCACTTGAATCTACTGGGATGAATATTTTTGTTATTTCTTATGTGGGGTGAATTTTATTAATTATGCCTATTTGTATTTTTTTTTTTTTAACTCGATCTTGTTTGGATCAATTTTTACTTTAATTATTTTTTTTTTTAATTTTTTCACCATTCAGTTTCCTTCTCTAATTTGATCTTGTTTCTGCTTCATTTTTTTTTTCTTTTATCTTATATTTTCTATCTCTTCCATTATTAATATTTGTTTGTATTCATTAAAAGTTTTCTACAAAAAAAATAGTTAAAAAATGCTTTAGCCATGGAGACTAATTTTTCAAACAATATTTGACCGTATATGTGACATTTAAGGACTTGTTTGGAGTCTCAAGTTTTATTATTTAAAAAGTTTAAAAAATTTAAAACATTTTTAATTTCTTTTAATCATATTTTATCATTTATTATTTTTATATCACATCAATGTTAATTTTTGATTTTTTTTAAACTTTTTTACTACTCCAATCGAGCCTGTAAAGAATAAATAAAACCGCTAATTTTTTAATTTAGAACACTGAACATTACAATTTTTTTAATATACTTTCTTGTAGACAACGACAAATAAACATTTTCGTTGAAATCACTTTCTCCAAAAAAAAATATATATATATTTTTTTGTCTTTTATTTTTTTAATTGTTAATTATTTTTAAATTTAAAACAACTTTTGTTAAAAAAAATTTTACATATTAAGGTGTAACGCTCGTGGTACCAAACAGTGTATTGATTTTATTAATTGGCACAGTTTGTATTAATAATGATGTATTATGGAGTACCATTTTCAAAATTTATTTTCATAAAATTATGTATTTATAATTAAAATATATATCTACCCAAAATATTTAATATATCATTTAAATAATTATAAATATAATTTATAAATTCTATGCTAATATTTCAGTCTCACAACCAATTATCATATTTTAAATTTTAAATTGTAATAATAAAATATAAATATAAATCATTAGATTAAAAATTAGAAAAAGAAAAAAAAAATTATTTGTCCTTATTGATTTTATAACATTTATTAAAAAATAAAATTAATCCATGAAGAAATATTAAAATTTTAAAAATTTTTATTACTGTTTAGTATTTCTCTGCCAACATTATCTATTATTGATCGATACAAATCAAGATATGAAATACATAATATAAATTATTATTTTTAAAAGTACAGCGTCAAATTCAACTGCCCTAAATCAAAACAATAATGAGAAATTTTGATCCGATGGACAGATACAAAGATCAAAATGTACGCGCATAAAATATTAGCACAGATGTGACATAATTATGATTAAATTAAAATTAATATAATATAATTTAAGTTTAAATAAATTAATTATTCAACATTTATATTAAAATTTCAAATATCTCATAAATTCAACACAACAAATAAACACGAATTGATGAATTCAGAATTTATGTCAACTTAATGACTAACTTGTAAGTGGAAAATTGTTAAATTAAAGTTTAATAATTTAAATATATTTATATTTTTTAATTATTTAAATTATTAAATTTTAATTCAATAATTCAATTTTTATTACGCCAAACAATTGATACCCTACCCGCCATCATGCGCCACCTAAGAAATAATTTCTTAGAAAATCTTTATTTAATAACCATAAAACAAGAAGTCAAGAACATGCTATATATATATATATATATGTATACATGCCCTTGCGGCATAGGTCGGATGACAAAGACTGGGAGGGGGGAAGACCCCCTGCCCAGCCACACAGGTTCGAATCGCACAAGCGACCGCCTATTGCACAGTTGGTTAAGTGGTAAACTCTCAGCCCCTGGTCATCCGAT
>JAVXUM010000037.1:29491990-29503219 GCA_035590655.1 Pouteria glomerata
GTTTAGAATTTTATTACGGTGAGGTGAGTTCAAGTTAACAAAAAAAAGATAATATATTTAATTTAAAAATAGAGATAATAAGGGTAAAATTTATAAATTATTTAATATATAAAGTAATCTATTTTGAAAAATATATTTTACGGGAGTAAAAGTATAAAAATATTTCAAAAATTATATATATATTTTTTACAGAAATTTTACTTTCAATTCTGACAAAACTTATAAATTATTTGAGGTTAGGGGTAATCTATTTTAAGGAATATATTTTATAGAGACAAAAGTATAAAAATATCTCAAAAATCATATATTTTTTTTATAAAAATTTTACTTCTTAAGAGTTAATTGACCCCCTTATCCCTACGTGCATCCGCTCATGTGTGTTGGATATTATGAGTTCGTGAGCAATGTTTCATATCATTTTTACACTAATATTGTATTTATTTATTAACTTTTAGATAATTTTCATATATCAAATTGATTTTTAGAATTAAATTAAGTCAGATTATTTATTAAAATATTTAAGATTTAATTGGATCTAAAGTATTTATCAATTTATATGAATTTGTGTTAGAATTTAAAGTGTAAAATTGCGTTAAATCTCCTATTACGTGTTTAACGCCATTTGATATAGTTTGAATTTAAGTATTGGATTTCTTGACTTAGGTAGTGTTTGAAATGATAAAACGTAAAAAAAAAATAAGAAAAAAAATATGGTTTGAGTTGATTTTAGGCATTTGGCATCTAATAGAATTTTTTGAAGAAAAATAGTGACATTTTTGTACCGCCAGAGCAAAATTATGGGAACAATTTTCCAAATCTGTTCCAACGAATTCAAAAAAATTAGTATAAAATAGCAATAATGGTATTCTCTTTAAATATTTCAACTCGAAGAATATGATTATCAAAAAAATTTATCCATTCAGTTAATATTTTTTAAATTTTTTTATTTTTTAATGAAATATTGAAATTTTTTTAGATAAGTTATGAGTTTGTAATGCGTGCAATGAAATAAATTTTAGGAATTTTTAAAAATTTTCAGAGTTTTTTTTTTAATTTTTTTGCAAACTAAACGCTCCTTCATTCTAACAATGACAATAGTTCATTTTTTTAATAATTTACTCGCTAAAATTGAAAAATATAATAATTTTACTAGTATTATTATGGAATTCAAATATTTACTTTTTTTTTATTTTATCTCCAACGTAAATTTAATTTATTAAAACTCTCAAATTCAATTCATATTTATAATTAAAATTTTAAATATATATTTAATTATTATTTCTTTAATAATTAGTAATAAATTATTTAATTAAAAAATTTATGAATTCACATATAACCTAAAACAATACTTGAATTAGATAAATCAACGCGTGGCTTGACTTGGGGCTGCCAAACTTTTAAAATACTTGCAATTTAGAAAGGGTTGAAATATGAGAACAAAATCACGAGGAAATGGAGGAGATGTGATTATGAATATTTAATTAATTAGGTTGTGTAATAATAATAATAATAATTCTAGGAAGAGAGGTATAGTTGCTGGTCGTGCACTCGAAGACCCAAAGACTTCTAGCAATTACTACATCCGCCATTGAAAATGGAGTGTATTACCAAATGTCACGGAAAGAAACATATGTGGATGCCGTGTAGAGAGGGAGAGGGAGAGGGAGAGAGAGAGAAAGAAGGAGAGAGAGAGTTTCATCACTGGGAATCAAATCCCTCCCCAACTTTGACTGGACCCAGAAATTGAGAAAGACACCTCCATTAGCCCTCCTCACTCTTCTTCGCAAACACCCAAAATTGAAACACACTCTCTCTCTCTCTTCCGTCTCTGTAGAGACTTTCAAGTTGTTTCTCTATTCTATTCTATCGAGCCCCCATATGCATGTCACTTTTGCTTCGTCTACTAGCTCACTTTGAGCTCTTCTGATTCACTAGTTCTGTGCAGAGTTGGAACAAATTTTCTGCAGAGGGTTCGGATTCTTTTTCACGTGAGATCCTCTCATGGTAGGCAAAATCACCCACCACAGAATCTATATGTTTTACTTAGATATATACATATAAATTCACATCACTCATTTCCTGTGACAGCCGACAAATCTGAACATCGTACCCAACCTGCCCAACCCCACAAAATTATGACCTCTGCAGGGATTGTAGTTGGGAGCAAATCTGTCACTGCATGAAAACCATTAAGTAACTGACTCTGATTTTGGTACTCCTTCTTGTTTGGTGTCCACTGATATACACCAACAGTTGGTGGGTGCTCCATTGTTGTCTGTAGCTTCTTCTTCATCTCTTCCGCCTCCTCCTTCCACTACCTTCACCTTCTGTATTAATTAACATAGATATTAGTTCTGTTCTTGATTTTGATATATGGGTTATTGATGAATCTGATAGGGATTTTCAATTGTTTTAATTGCTTGTTTGGTTAAAATTAGCAGGTTTTGGAGGTGTGAAACGAGGAAGGTCACTCAGGCGCAAATGTAGAGAGAGAGAGAGAGAGAGAGAGAGGGGGGGGGGGCAAGCAGTAGAGAAAAGGCTAGAAGATTCTCTTACCCACCAAAGAAATAGCATTAGAGATGTTTATATGCAATTGTTGGTGTTGACATCAAGATCCAAGACATGAGGAGAGAATGGAGGATGCGAGGAGTGATGAGACCGATTTGGTTTTTGATGTTTCTGGTCAAGCTTTGTTTGACTTTGAGATCAGAAGCACGAGAATTGTCTTCCCAGAAGGACGATGTGGTGGGTTTAATGGCCTTCAAGCAATCCTCTGTAGTTGCTGATCCAAATGGTTACTTGAACTACTGGAGTCCTTCTTCTTCTTCCAGCGCCTGCTCGTGGGCTGGCGTGTCCTGCTCCACCGACGGCCGTGTCACCGCGCTTGATCTCACCAACGCCGGGCTCATTGGTCGTCTTCACCTCGACCAACTCATGGTTTTGCCGAGTCTTTCTCACCTCCGTCTCAGCGGCAACTATTTCTCCGGTAATCTATCGTCCGGCGCTCAGTCTTCTTCTTGCCGATTCGAGACCCTCGATTTGTCCTCAAACAACTTCTCAGAGCCCATCGCTCCGCAGTCTCTGTTTCAGTCCTGCAACCGCCTCGTCTCTCTCAATCTCTCTCGCAACTCCATCCCTGGGGGGACTCTAAAGTTTGGAGCTTCACTTCTTCAACTCGACCTCTCTCGCAATAGAATTTCGGATTCGACCCTCTTGGATTACTCTCTCTCCAATTGTCAGAACTTGAAGCTGCTAAATTTCTCCGACAACAAACTGACCGGAAATCTGAGCAGTTCTATGTCTTCTTGCAAGAACCTCTGGACTCTAGACCTCTCCAACAACCTATTTTCCGGGGAGATGCCGGCTGACTTTGTTATGAACTTGTCTCAATCTCTGAGAACCCTTGATCTCTCCCACAATAACTTCACCGGCAACTTCTTTGGTCTTGAATTCAGGAGCTGCCACAATCTGACCACGGTCAACCTCTCCCATAACCGTCTATCGGGCTCCGAATTTCCAGTTAGTTTGACAAATTGTGAACTTCTTGAGACGCTTGATATGGGCTACAATGCGCTTCAACTCAAGATTCCGGGGGTGTTGTTGGGGAATTTCAAGCACTTGAGGTTGCTGTCTTTGGCCCAAAATGGGTTTTTTGGAGAGATTCCCCCTGAATTGGGACAAATTTGTGGTTCTCTTGAGGTGCTTGATCTTTCTGGAAACAATCTTACCGGTGGACTTCCGTCAACTTTTGCACAGTGCTCTTCGTTATTCAGTCTCAACCTTAGCGACAATCAGCTTTCGGGCAGTTTCCTTAGTACCGTAATAAGTGCTCTCCCAAGTCTCAAGTATCTCTATGTCCCTTTTAACAACATAACTGGTCCTTTGCCACTGTCCTTGACAAATATTACTCAGCTTCAAGTGCTGGACCTCAGTTCTAATGCTTTGACAGGGAATATACCTCCTGGGCTTTGCTCCTCAACATCGTTGTCCACCTCCTTGGAAAAGCTCTTCCTGTCCAACAACAACCTCACAGGGAAGGTGCCATCTGCACTTGGGAACTGCAGGAACCTGAATACAATTGACCTTAGTTTTAACAACCTTGTTGGCGAAATCCCCTCGGAGATTTGGACCCTGAAAAATCTTTCAGAGTTGGTTATGTGGGCTAACCATCTCACTGGGGAAATCCCAGAGGGCATTTGCATGCATGGAGGAAATCTTCAGACCCTAATCCTCAACAACAATTTTATTACAGGAACAATTCCAATGTCCATTGCTAACTGTACAAACCTGATTTGGGTTTCACTCTCCAGCAATCGCCTGACTGGAGAAATACCTTCAGGTATTGAAAATCTACTTAACCTTGGTATCCTCCAATTGGGTAATAATTCTCTCACCGGAGAGATCCCACGGGGACTAGGTAATTGTCGTAACCTCATCTGGCTTGATTTGAATAGCAACTCCCTGACAGGTCCCATCCCACTCGAGCTTGCCAACAGTGCTGGCTTGGTTGTTCCTGGAATCGTTTCTGGGAAGCAGTTTGCATTCGTGAGAAATGAGGGTGGGACAGCTTGCAGAGGTGCTGGAGGACTACTGGAATTTAAGGGCATAAGGGCAGAAAGTCTAGAAAATTTTCCTATGTTACACTCTTGCCCGTCTATTAGAATTTACTCTGGTGTGACAGTTTACACATTTGCAAGCAATGGCAGCATGATCTATCTTGATCTATCCTACAATTCCTTGTCAGGAACTATCCCAGAGAACTTAGGTTCCGTGAACTATTTGCAGGTATTAAATTTGGGACACAATAATCTAACTGGAAACATCCCATCCAGCTTCGGAGGTTTAAAAGTCGTTGGAGTCCTCGATCTCTCTCACAATGATCTTGATGGATTCATTCCAGGATCGTTGGGGGGTTTGTCATTTCTCAGTGACTTTGATGTGTCCAACAATAATCTTTCAGGGCCTATCCCTCTTGGCGGTCAGCTAACAACATTTCCAGCTTCCAGATATGAAAACAATTCTGGCCTTTGTGGGGTTCCCTTGCCTCTGTGTGGCTCTGGAACTGGACCACGCCATCCGCCAAGCTTTAATCATCGAGGACGGAAGCAGTTGGTGACTGCAGAGATGGTCGTTGGCATTGGGGTCTCTCTTTTCTGTATCCTTGTGCTTATGCTGGCCCTTTACAGGATAAATATGCGTCAGCGGAAGGAGGAGAAGAGGGACAAATACATTGAAAGCCTTCCAACTTCAAGTGGTAGCACCTGGAAATTGTCCAGTGTTCCCGAGCCTCTCAGCATCAACGTTGCCACATTTGAGAAGCCCCTGCGGAAGCTGACTTTTGCCCATTTGCTTGAAGCCACTGATGGTTTCAGTGCCAAGAGCTTGATCGGTTCTGGAGGGTTTGGTGAGGTCTACAAAGCCAAGCTGAGAGATGGCTGTGTTGTTGCCGTCAAGAAGCTTATTCACAATACGGGCCAGGGAGACAGAGAATTTATGGCAGAAACGGAAACTCTAGGGAAGATCAAACACCGCAACCTGGTTCCCTTATTAGGTTACTGCAAAATTGGAGAGGAAAGGCTTCTTGTGTATGAGTACATGAAATGGGGAAGTTTGGATACTGTTCTCCACGAAAGGGCCAAAGGAGGGGACTTAAAGCTTAATTGGGCAGCAAGAAAGAAGATTGCCATTGGATCAGCAAGAGGACTAGCATTTCTTCACCATAGCTGCATCCCTCACATTATTCACCGGGATATGAAGTCTAGCAATGTGCTTCTAGATGAAGACTTTGAAGCCAGGGTGTCTGATTTCGGTATGGCAAGATTGGTGAATGCACTCGACACTCACCTCAGTGTCAGCACCCTTGTAGGGACTCCAGGTTACGTTCCCCCAGAGTACTACCAGAGTTTTAGGTGCACGACGAAAGGGGATGTCTACGGTTATGGCGTCATACTGCTGGAACTTCTCTCAGGAAAGAGACCAATAGATCCATCAGAGTATGGCGATGACAACAATCTGGTTGGGTGGGCAAAGCAGCTTCAGAAAGAGAAGAGAAGTCATGAGGTACTGGACCCTGAATTGATTTCGCATGAATCTGGTGAAGCTGAATTATACCAATACTTAAGGATTGCTTTTGAGTGCCTTGACGACAGGCCATTCCAGAGGCCAACCATGATTCAGGTGATGGCCATGTTTAAAGATCTTCAAACAGATTCAGGTAGTGATATCCTTGATGGCATCTCATTAAACAGTACTCTAATTGACGAACCACAAGAGAAAGAACGACATCATCCGAGTCCGATAGGACTGAAAATGTTTGGTTTTTGCCACTTAGCACAGATGCTCAGCTATTTGAACCTCTGAATCGGATATGGAGGGTTTATTCTTCACATTTTGACTGACTGTAAATAATAGGACACCGAAGGAGATAGAAGTTGTGGAAAAAGGGTAAGATGAACAAGCAAATGGGATCTTCTTGGTTGCTTCATCTTAATTGTTTTCTTTGGTCATGTCAGCAAAGATTTAGGGAACTCTGTTTCTATTCCGTATGCTTCTGTTCCTTGTCACAGTTTTGCCAACTTAGTCTTGCAGTTTGCTTCTTGCAGTTGTTCATTGCTATTGTTAATAGAGGTGCTGGGAACGGAAGAAATTAGAATAGCTGTAGTTATGTGAAAGTGTAGCTGCACTAACTTGTTTGATAAATGAAATTAGAAATATTTATTATTGGCAGCATGGTTATTTGCGCCACTGTGATGACTTTTACAATTATGTGACCATTGGAACTGTTACTGATTTTTCATCCCCCTTATATCTGCTCTGTGTTCTTTATACTGGTGGTAATTACCCATCAATCACAGTTCGAGACTCCTATCACAGTTCAAACTCCAAAAGCCTGACTCGCAATTGCATTGCTGCACACAGTATCATTTTTGCTTTATGTACTGGGTTTTAATTGCTTTCTGTTGAAAATAAAATAAAAGATAAGAAATAATATATCTGGAGATATTTTTTTAAAAAAAAAGAGAAGATAAAAAAAATAAAAATGAAAAAAGAATATGAAATATCTATGTCATATCATATGTATTATAAAGGTTAAGAAGAGTCCTTTAAATAGGTTTAAAATGAGAGGTATGAATGGTAATTATTTACGTATTAAAATAAATTTAACTACTTACTAAAAATTAATATATAAAATATTTTAATATATATAATATATATGGAGAATATTTCATAACTTAATATAAAATATTATAACACTTTTATTGCTAAAAATTAAAAAAAAAAAATACTAATCATATGAACTTTTTCTCAATTTTATTTTCCACAAATTAGTGTTGGTTATCATGCTTGGTAAATCTTTTTGAGTACTCATTTATTTGAGTTGTTCAATAGTTAGAAGGTGTGTGGTTCTTCTACATTTCATTATTGAGTTTAGGAAATGTTTTAGAACAATTTAATTAATCAGGCTTTGTTGAATTGTATAAAAATAATAAATTCTTATCAAATTTTATTTTTTATTTAAATTTTAAATGATATAAAATTCCGCACTTTAAGTTATAAAATAAAATTAAATCTAACACATCAAATCTATTATTTCGAACATAGTGTTAATAACTTAATTTGTAAAATTTAGTGTTAATTCGAACCTTTATTTTAGTTGGTAATTAACAAAATTAAAACAAAAATTTTATAAAATTAATTAAATATTTTCTTGAGTTACAAATTACAAAACCCCAAAAAAAATGTTTTTATTTTATTTTATATTCAACTATAAATTTCCTTTTTCGTGCATTATAAAGCAAACCTTCTGTGGGTTCCCCCTTTGCAATGTCCTCCGATCGGGCAGCTATCCTCCCTGTTCCCCTGTGGCTCGAGCGAGAGGGCACTTCTTTCGGGCTTTTGTTTCATTACTGGACAAAAACTGTGAAATTACATAATCTTAAGCTATATATGGTTTAGTAAAATTTATTAAATTTCATCAAAATTTAATTATTTTTTTATATTTTTTTATTAAATTTTAACATATATCGTCTTTATATCAAATTATTTATACTTGTACGGTATTTTTTACTAAATTTTTTTCTTTCGAACACCCTCCAACTTTTGACGTTAACGTCACGTTAATCTCGTGTTTGAGTGGCGGGACTATTTGCGGAATTGAATGGTAGATTTTCTTAAATGAGAGATATGGCATTCCACCAGTTGGTGGGATATTTATATATATATATATATATTCTCACCCCGAATTTATTTCTTATCAAGATTTAGGAATTTAAAATTATTTTCTAGCCAAATCGCATATTTCTCACATCCCCTTTTTATTTTATATTCTATCAACTAAATATTAAAAAAATAATTATATATTATATATAATTTTATGCATTTTTTCATTATGGATACGTTTAATTTACTGACAAATATAAAAAATTTCTGAAAAAATTTAAAAGTTATTTAATTTTTATCTTATTACATAAATTACGAATTCACAAATTATCACATTTTATCTCTTTTTTATCATTTCACACACACCCTATATTATTTATTATTTACATCTTATACCTCCAATTAAATATAATTGTGCCGTAACGAGTGAACTAATTAAGTTTGAGGAGGACATGATTTAAAAAATTATATCAAGATTTTATTTATTTTATTCTAATTTTTTTTATAAAATTTATCCCATTATTACTAGACTTTACCTTCCCTCTATTTTTATTTTTATTTATTTTAAAAATATAATTTTATTCTTATTAATTATAAATTCTGAAACTTTGAGCGATAACTCAATTTGTAAGATTTTGGGTTTGCTCTCCGGTGGTCACTAGTTTGAGTCTCCTCGTGCCCACTAGAGGGTTTATCCAGTTGTTAACTTTAGGACCCTTAAGGAATAGTCGACGTACGTGCAAATTGGCCCCAACACCATGAGTTATAAAAAAAAAAAAGGTAAATTACACCTAGACTCCTTAGACATTAGGCTAATTACACCGATATCCACTCAACATCTGAACCTTACACTTAGACCACTTATTCCCAAATGTCTGTAACACTTTAGTCCATCCATTAATTTCCTCCATTAACTGCTATGAACAGTATCGCAAAATGACAGAAATGGCCATGTCCCCTTAGTATTACTATTTGCCCAGCTTTCCCTTTTTCTGTTTTTCTCTCCTAATTTTTTAAATTATTAAAATAATTTATTTTATAAAAATCTTTTATTAAATTATATTAATTGTATTAAATCTAATAATAATTTATTATTAAATTAAGCTATGATAATAAATTTTATTAAAAATAAATATTTATAATATTAAAATAATTAATTTAAATATATTTTATTAATTTTTAAATAATCTAATAAATTTTAAATATATTTAACTGAATTCAATTAAATTTACATTTTTAATAAAATTAGATACTTTATTTAAATAAAATTAATTAATGTAAATAAAATTATATCACTAAACATATTTAAACCATTTTTAATAAAATATTAATTAATTTAAATATATTTTATTAAATTAATTGATCTAATAAATTTTAAATATATTTTATTGAATTCAATTAAATTTATATTTTTAATAAAATTAGATATTTTATGTAAATAAAATTAATTATTCTAAATAAAATTATATCACCAAACATATTTATTTTTTTATTTATATTTCAATAAAATTATGTATTTATGCTTTTAAAAATACTTAATAAATGTTTTTTAACTGTGTATAATTCAAAAACGATTATTTTACGAACGTTTTTATTTAAAAATTTATTATTTTTAGTTACATCAATTCTTAAATGTATCGAACTAATTCTTTAAACTATTTTTTTTTCAAAAATCTAATCTTACTAATAAAAATGTTTCAAATTATTTTAATTACTTAATTACATATTTTTTTGCTCATTTTAATTTTGCTATACCCTTTTAGGTATTGAAGTTACATTTTTAACGTTTAGATTCTTTTAGACATTTCTATTTGATGAATTTTTACAAAAGTTTAAAAATTGAATATATAATTTTAACTTCTAAAATTTTAACCCCCCTTTTTTTCTTTAATTTTTTCCCTGATCGACCTCCATCAACCAGAAATTCAAGTTTCAAAAGCAATATAGTATTTAGTTTTATTTTGTTGAAAAAAAAATAGAGGAAAACACATATTTTGTTATTGGACATTTTCAATAACTTTAAATATATTTTTAATTTATTCACGAGTCCTGACTAGAAATCGTTCTCATCTATTAAAAATGAGTGAAAAAATAATTAGTAATGATCAAAAAAATATGTAATTAAGTAATTAAAATAATTTGGAACATTTTTATTAGTAAAAGTAGATTTCTAGGAAAAAATAGTTTAAAGAATGGGTTCGATACATTTAAGAATATATTTAATTAAAAATAATAAATTTTTAAATAACAACATTTGTAAAATAATCTTTTTGAGCTATGCCCAGTTGAAAAACATTTATTGGGTATTTATAAAAATATAAATATGTAATTTTATTAAAGCATAAATAAAAACATAAATATATTTGGTGATATCATTTTATTTTTTATTTATAGTAATTAATTTTATTTAAATAAAATATATAATTTTATTAAAAATATAAATTTAATTTAATTCAATAAAATATATTTAAAATTTGTTTGATTAATTAATTTAATAAAATATATTAAAATTAATTAATTTAATGCTATAAAAATTTATTTTTAATAATAATTAGTTTCAAGAAAATGTATTATTATAATTTAATTTAATAACAAATTATTATTAGATTTAATACGATTAATATAATTTAATAAAATATTTAAATAAAATAAACCATTTTAATAAAATATTTCTCTCTCTTTCTCTCAGTTTTTTATTATTAAAATGGTTTATTTTATTAAAATATTTTATTAAACTATATTAATTGTATTAAATCTGTGAGAGAGAGAGAGAGAAAAATATTCAACTCAAAAATGGTTTAAATATGTTTGGTGATATAATTTTATTTGCAATAATTAATTTTATTTAAATAAAAAATCTAATTTTATTAAAAATATAAACTTAATTGAATTCAATAAAATATATTTTAAATTTATTAGATTAATTAATTTAATAAAATATATCTAAATTAATTATTATTTTATTAAAAATGGTTTAAATATGTTTGGTGCAATAATTTTATTTACATTAATTAATTTTATTTAAATAAAATATCTAATTTTATTAAAAATATAAATTTAATTGAATTC
>JAVXUM010000037.1:29515000-29530219 GCA_035590655.1 Pouteria glomerata
ATGTGTTTCATTGTCAAGGATATTTTTGTTTGGGAGTAAAATGCCCATCAAGATAAATAGAGTTTCAGAAACTTCTTCAATTTGATCTCCGAATATGATGTTTGTGGCTTTTGCTAATTGCATTTTTGCTCCTGTATCTTGAGTTTTATGCTATCCTCAAATGATTGGCTTTAAAATTGATGCTTCCATCTTTTGCATATGATGTAAATCAGGAATTCTTCTATTGCAACACGACCTTGATTTTGAGCTGAACAGCAGAGGGGGCTTTGAACTATAATGGGTGGGTTTGATAACCATGTTGCTGTTATTGGAGATTGGGTACCTTCTAGTCCAAGCCCAAGAGCTTATTTCTCAGCAGGATTGGGTGATGAAATCACTTCAAGGTCAATTTCAGAACATCCTATTGAAAAGAAAAATGAGGTGATCTTTCCTGGGTTTCAAGAACAGATCATGCCGGGAAGAAGTGATGAAAAGGATCAGGCACGAGCTGGTTTAGGTGGTGATCGATGGACTAAATCGAGTACATTTTCTGAGCAGAAAATGAACTCACGTGGAGGCCTTTTGGAAAGGATGGCTGCTAGAGCTGGGTTTAATGCTCCAAGACTGAATACAGAAAGCATCAGACCTGCTGACCTTTCGCTAAGCCCCAATGTTCAGTCTCCTTACCTGACAATTCCGGCTGGTCTCAGTCCAACAACCCTGTTAGAGTCTCCAGTTTTCCTCTCAAATTCACTGGTAAGTTCTTTTCTTATGAAAAAGCAAATAACAAGATTTGCCGAGTATATCATGGAGTCTCAGTTCAAGTCCCGGTCCTGTGGGTAACCTATATGAGGCTTGTGGGGTAGCTATGCTTGGGTTGGGTTAAATTTTATCTAACCAGAAGCGAAATTGTTTTATTATTGGTGTCATAAAAAGGAACATCAGGCATAGATTTTACTTCGGATATGTAGGTGGTGGCATCGAAAATATATTAATGGGAATGGAAACTACTATCTTAGGAAGTGGATTATCTCATTTTGATATTTCATCCATTCCTAGAACTCTGAGCCATCTGATTCGGATTTCAACATGAAATGGGATCCCTAGCCCTTCTATTGGTTGACAATAAATCAGTTTCAATAAGAGAACAATACCATTTTAATTTCAGGAAACAGCAAAATTGCAACTCAAACGCTGATTTTGCAAGTTATTCGATAACATTTATGCATTTTTATGAAGGGGAATGCTAACAAGAGGGATGATTGTGGGCTTGACAAGTAAACTTTTAAATTCAGAAGTTGGAGCCAATTGGTGTTTTGCATGTATCAAAAAAATATGGTTCCTTAACAAGTGCACTTAGGATACTTGTTAGAAGGACCCATCCATAGTTTTCTTTTTTTTTAAAGATAATTTTATATATGAATCTTTAATTCTAGAAGAAGCTAGCCTGATTTTCTTTTGGAGCAATTTCCTGGTTTCCAAATTTGCCAGATATCAACTGTTGTATTGGGAAGGGGAAAAAAGGTGTGTGATTTTACCATGGATGAACTAGAGAGAAACAAATTAGCTAAGATACTTTATCTTGTATATTCATCTATCTTTATCTATTAGTCTCTTGAGTATTCCTTTTACTTTCCAAGTGGCTTTTTACTTTGCACTTTATGTGATCTAGATGGATTTTGATTTTCAATATTGACAACTTATGAGCCTTTTATGCGGTCTTGATGGATTTTGACTTTCAATATAGACAATTTATGAGCCAAACATTATGTGCCTACTATTTTGTTTTGTGAGTAGAAATTGGGCGGATGGTTTTAGTAAGTTCCCATCCATGTAAATTTTCCGTCAAATAATCTTTGGCTAAAGTGGTCCTCTTTTATAATTATAAAATTTCGATCCTAATTTTTGGTTCCTTGAATGTCTGGTTAATGTTTTTGCTGACTTCTGTGGAAGTTTGCATCGGCTTAAATGGGCTAATACAACATTCTTTACACTGACAGTTGGAACCACTTAAATGAGTTTTCCCGTTGTTTCTGCTGCTACTCAATGTCTTATTTCTCTTACCTGTTTGATTGTAGATTCAGCCATCTCCAACAACAGGGAAGTTCTCATTTGCCCCAAGTGGTAATGGCAGAAACTCCACCTTGGCTGCGGAGGCCTCTGATAAAAGTAAAGAAAATTTCTTCGAAGACATCAATACCTCATCCTTTGCATTCAAAACTGTTGCAGAATCGGATGCCACGCTTTCTCATGGTGCTGTAAGCAAAGTAATTATGCTCTGAAAATTATCTTTCTGAAATTCATTTTGGTAAAAGAATTTATTATCGAACTTGGAAATCTCTCTCTCAGCGTGCACAGCATACCATACTTGTACATGCAGCATAGTAGTCATTGTTGGGACTAATCAGTATTTAATATTTAAATTTCTTGCCCTTGATTAGAACAGAGAGGATAAGCCAGAATTAATTTAATAACTTGACTGGTGCACAATTTTTTTGGGGGAAAAAAGGCTGTCTGTTTCAATTCTTCAAGTATTATTAGCTTTTATGCATGCAGATAACTCCTCCAACGCATCCTCACCAAAGCTTTAATGGTATTGAGGCCTCTTCTCGGCCAGAAAGCTCCCCTGAGTCTCAAATTGTTGAACCCGGTAAGGTGCAGTCTCAGAATGGAACAGCACTCCATCTTCATGACTTCTATCGATCGTGCAATGAAAGGGATGCATCAGGTAACACTATGATATTGGAACCAAGGGTTAATTATGTTGGTGGTGGAGCAGATCATTCACCACCACCAGATGAGCAACAAGATGACGGGGCAGATCAAAGAGGTGGTGCAGATACAATGGCTGGGGGAGGCCCATCTGGGGACGCTTATAATTGGAGAAAATATGGACAAAAACAAGTAAAAGGCAGTGAGTATCCACGAAGTTATTACAAGTGCACGCATCCAAATTGTCCAGTGAAGAAGAAGGTGGAACGATCTCATGAGGGCCATATTACAGAAATCATATACAAGGGGGAACATAATCACGCCAAACCCCCACTGAATCGCAGATCAGCCATTGGCTCGTCAAACTCATTGGCAGACATGCAAGTTGACGCTGCTGATCAAACAGGGGCACAGATTGGTCCTGACAGTGATCCGATATGGACAACCATGCAAAAGGGAGCTGGTACTGGAGCCCCTGATTGGAGGCATGACAATCCCGATGTGACATCAGCGGCTATGGGTGCTGAATACTGCACTGCACCGAACTCTATCCGGGGTCAGAATAGCACTCAATTTGAGTCGGGTGAAATGGTGGATGGCTCTTCTACTTTCTCCAACGACGAAGACGAAGATGACCGAGGAACACATGGCAGTGTTTCATTAGGTTATGATGGAGAAGGAGATGAATCCGAGTCAAAGAGAAGGTTTTTTACATTTATTTGTCATACACTTGAGAAAACAATTTGATGTTATGGTGTATAATCAACACGAATATCTGCCATATTGTTTGTTGTTTCAGGAAAATTGAAGCCTATGCAACAGAAATGAATGGGGCCACTAGAGCTATTAGGGAGCCCAGAGTTGTAGTCCAAACAACCAGTGAGGTGGATATCCTTGACGACGGGTATCGTTGGCGCAAGTACGGGCAGAAAGTTGTGAAAGGAAATCCAAATCCCAGGTCAATCTAATCTCTATCTTGGTTTTCGTTTCTGATGGTCGCAAACCAAAAGATCCTAAAAATTATTTTGTACTGCTGAAGAAACTGAACGCAACCTGTTGCCATTTTGATGCAGGAGTTACTATAAATGCACAAGCGCAGGCTGCACAGTGAGAAAGCACGTCGAGAGGGCATCGCATGACCTCAAGTCGGTGATTACTACGTACGAGGGGAAGCACAATCATGATGTTCCCGCTGCTCGTAACAGTAGTCACATTAACTCGGGAACCTCCAACAATGGAACTGGAGGCGGCGGCAGCGGTGGTGGTGCAGCTCTTACAGCTCATCTTCACAGGCCTGAGCCATCTCAAGTTCACAACAGCGTGGGTAGATTTGATAGGGCTCCTTCGCTGGGTTCATTTGGTTTTCCTGGAAGGCAGCAGCTGCTGGGACCACCACCTCCCCATGGATTCACTTTTGGGATGAACCAACCTGGGTTAGCCAATATGGCAATGGCTGGGTTGGGTCCTAACCAAGGTAAGCTTCCTGTTCTGCCTGTTAATAATAATCCATATTTGGGACAGCAACGCCCTGGAAATGAGATGGGTTTTTGGATGCCTAAAGGAGAATTGAAGGTGGAGCCTCTGTCAGAACCTCCCTCGAACCTTCCCAATGGCCCATCTATTTATCATCAACTTATGAATAGGTTACCTCTTGGACCTCAGATGTAAAATTTTTCCCTTCTTTATTTATTTATTTATTCATTAAAGAAAAGGAAGTAGAAAGATAACACACAAAGTCTTTCTATATTTTAAAATGGGTATTTCGTTGGTGATGAATGTTGGTTTTGATTCTTTAATTTATTTTGCTAATGATATATTTAGTCTGTCAGCTTGTAAGAATATGGTTTTATCTTTGTCCTGGAAATGACCCTTCTCTCTCTCTCTCTCATGTGCACAAATTCTGATTGGGAAAGATTCTGACTGGAAGTTTCTAACTGATTTTAATATAGCAGAGTTGTAGTTTTGTGTGATGGCAAATCATGCAAGGCCAGAAGAACAAGACTTACTAGTTGAATCCCCCCCAAATCGGTTGCCGGTTTACTGCAGACCATAGGGCTGAGCAAGATGTAATAAAGACTACCCAGGGAAGATTATCGAACTCACGACTTTTATTTTATTTTTATTACGAAGGAGGTTTGTATATATTACCTATTGGGAGTGATTTTATTACAAATACATCTATAACTATAACCTATAGGGAGTGAGTGAGGGGCTAGGTGTTTCCGTCTCGTTCGAAGCAGGAGCTCATCTACATGAGGGTAGCTCGGTGGTTGAAGGTTAGCGGCTCTGGACGGCCCGAGTCGTTTCAAGCTCATTTTCCCTATCCATTCGCCCATATATAAATAACCTATATAGGTTCCACACACGCAAATATATATATATATATATGTAGGCTCCACACACACAAAAGACCCGTTGCAATCCTTTTCAAAATTCTAAAATTCCAAGAAATATGGGGCAATGTACGTCGCTTCAAAATCTTAACTAAAGCCACCTTGTGAAGTCACTTTCCTATGTAGAGCCTCAGAAAATGTTAAAATGCCTTTCTTGAAATCTGGGAGTTGCGGCTTACATGATGCAAACAAGTTTTGAGAATGTATGATGTAGGGGTGAAAATATTTAAATATTTATGAATCACTGCCTGCTTTCCTATATAACTATTGTTAAGAAATAACTTTCATGGATTTTCTCTTGCCATACGAAGGGAAATACGTTGTGATAGTGAAAATCACTATTACCATAAAATTTCAAATAAATAATTTTTTGTGTTGATTTTAAGTCTTGCATAATCCATCATTTTAAACGATTCAAATTCTTGATGAAATTTTTATCTAAATTAACAAATTTCTTATATTTAGGGTGTGTTTTTATAATGTAAATTTGGTGAGGTGAAAGAAAATAATAGGGAAAATGAATGGGAAAAGAAAAAATATATAAAATTCTAATTGCATGATTTTACTTTAATAGATAAAATAATAAAAAAAAATTGTAAAAATAAAAGAAATATATTTTTTGTTTTAATCATTTTTAATTTATTAAATCTCATGCCTTTTCCTTTCTCTTTCCGTTACAGATCAGAAGAGTAATTTTAGATGTCTATTCTTTTTCTTTTACCTTAACAAATCATTTTCTCGTAACAAATTCTTGATCCAAACAAAAGCTTAAGCAATTATGCTTAAATAAACATCACCGTATTCAGCAGCTCTCAAGCTCTCGTGTTCGTGGATGAAAAGTTGCCATTTGCATATTGTACCAGCCGATGGTTCCCGACGAAGAATGAAACCCATGAGAAATGTAGTTTGGTAATGGTGAAGATAATAAGGGAAGCATCGAAAATTTTCTACCTTGTCGAGTTTTCCATTCGTTGGGTAATAAGCAAAAGAACCCAAGGATTCCAGCATGGATTCACAAGTATCTTGGCATGCATGAAAGGAATACCAAATCACCACCCAAAGGAGCATAAGGGAAATTCTTTCCACGCCCGAATTAAATCTGTAAGTTCGACTCATAATATGCATTTCCATTTGTCCAATCAAATGCTCTCTGTTAACCACTCACTTGGGTGTAAAAATGTACAAAGTTTCACGTGCAAAATTACGTACAGAAATTTCAGATATGACGATAATTTTCACTTTATAACGACTCAACCTACAGAATGTGGGACCCAGGAAAAATACATATTTGCTTTCAACCCTGGATGCTGCAAAAAATTGGCCACCAAATGTTTGTTTTCAACTTTGGTTTCGCTGTGGCAGCAAAATGAAACTTGAGTTCTGAAAACCACATCATTCATCATGTTAATGGCCACTTGCAATCACCTCTTCAAGATTGTCCTCCTTTCTCTGCTGATAGTCTGATATCCGATGATCGATCTCCTCTCTGCAAACATAGATAAATCAATAACACAGCTTATTAGAATTATTGATAAAAGAAAGGACACAGAAACTGTAAATTGCAATTTTAATCATAAATTCAAACCATATGGCCATATATAAATTGCAATTTTTAATCATTAAAAAAGCCCTCCGAATTTGAATAAGCACACTCCACTTAAAAAAGCATCTAAAAGACACAAGAAAAGGTGGCACGATTGTAATGTTAAAGCATGTGGTCCGTTCTTTTGGATGCCCATCATGTCTGAAGTACAAGGCATTTCAGCTTTTGAATATGAAAAATTTTCGGACTTTGATGCGTTCACCCTTTTTGCCATTTCTGAAGAAAGATAACATGTTAATTAGCTGGATTGCACAAACCAAAGTTAATGAGTCAGGACAGGGATCTTAAAGTTTCTATTTTTCCAAAAGAACAAAGAGAAGTAAATACTCCAGACACTGACGAAAAGAAGACAAGAAACCTTAGATGCTCAAAAAACCATATAACTATCGACATAAGCAACTTAACCTGAGTCGGTTCCAGATTGAATCATAATAGAGAACACCAATAATTCTGCGCTTTTTTTCTCTTTGGAGTTCCCCACGCTTGACCACAGGTAATTGATTTATTCCCCGGGCCTCCATTAGTTTCTTCGCAATTGCCAAATCAGTATCTGGATAACAAGTTAAAAGTCCACACTCCTTCCCACGATAACTGATCCCTCGGGTGCATATGGAGGAAACAAGACATGTATTTACCTGCAGAGAAGTCAGGTTTAGATATTGCTAGAAAAAAGGACAAATTAGAGTGTAACAAGCACCGCTTAGAGGTGGATTGAAGAATCACAAAAGAAGGAAGTAATAGAACTTGAAAGCATAAATATTCAGCCATTCACCATACTGGAAGTACAATAGAAGCAATTCATCATATTAATTGCCATTACATACGTCAGGAAGTGATGAATCACCCTCAGAAGCATCACCGGACTTGGTTGACAGAAATCGTTTGACGTCACCATACGTTAAAATTCCTTCTAGAAAATCTTCAGCATCAACAACTAGTACACAATGCCGTTGGTTGTCACGCATATAACCTATGGCTTCTTTCAAGGTTACAGTTGCTGGAACCTTCACATAGTTCTTTGACATGGCCTGAGAAACCTGATCAAAGCATGTGCAGTGTCAGAAGTTGAGCCACATATGAAACTATAAAAGAATGTGTTCTCTGAATTAATTAAGAATCTGAGAATGATGGGAAACAATTGCTCCATATCAGTAATCAGTTTCAATCAAGAAGATAAAAAAAAAAACAAACCTTTAGATCTTCCAGAATAACTTCTCCACAGATTGCTTCACAATTTTCACCATTTCCTATGAAACAGAGTTCCACTGCATTACCGTCATCAGTTTGTCTTTTGTCTTCAGTGGGTGAGAGAACAGAATAACCTCTAGTAGAGCTCCTTGTATCAGATGCATCAGTCTCCTTGTACTGGTTTGTTACAGAGGGTACCCATATTGCTAGCCCAACAGCCCCCTGTTTGTAAGAATTTAAAAATAAACATCATTAAATTAAGCAGTGAAATTGTTGAATTCACAAACCATGTCAATAATTCTTTTTAGCTGATTTTGCAAACCATTCCTCGGTCTGCTTGACCTTTTATTTGTAAACTGATATAGTTTAACAAGACCTAAAAAAAATGATATAGCTTAAAATGTAACCTTCTAATGATATTACTGTTTCCCCAATGTTTTTGGGTGCTTCCGTGCCTTCAGAAGAATCTTATGCTGTGTTTCTTACGTAAGCCCAAAGGCCATTATCATGTCTCAAGATACATTTTAGGTTTTTAAAGAAAAGGGCACCCCAAAGTGAATTAACATGAAAGGAAGTTGCTAGAGCTCCATCCCCACCAAACCCTCCCCTGCCTCCCAAAAAAAAAAAAAAAAAACAGACTCCCAATCTCACCTTTATTTTCTTACTTCTGAAACAACCCAACAACAGTAATTTCCTTTGTCAAATTTTATTTGATGTCTCCGTTCCATCTCTTTTTTTGTGTCTCTATGTTAAAACTGTTAGCCTTGCTCTCTCTTCTCTTTAACTTGCCATCTCACATTTCTTTTCTTACTTCCAAAACCCTATGACAGCTACATCAGTTTCATATCAAGCAAGTTATCCGAATTTTTTATGAATTACAAGATTTATTTGTAGAGCTACTTGGAAGAAACATTCTTCATATCTACAATCAGATGTGGATAAATATAGTGTTTACCAATGCATTATTTGTAACATTTTAATCTTGTGACATTAAATTAATGTGGAGTTATCAATAAATTTTAAATCCATTAAATTGAAGGGTATGATAGTTCAAATATACCTTTCAAAAGAAAAAAAAAGTTTAAATATATATATTTTTTTATTGTAGGACATGATAATTCAAAGAGCAACTAGGGGTGGTGGCACAAACTACGTCGGTGTGGCTTCTTGCCATTCACATTCCATTCTTTCCCTATCTATAATATCTTCTCTTCTATTTTTTCTCCTCCATTTCTTGGTTCTTCTCTTCTTCAATTCTTTTCTTCTCCCTTTACACCTCTCTACTCTTCATTTTCTATGATGAGCACCAGTTATTAATAGTTAGTTTCAAGAGAGAGTTGGTATTTAAGGGGTATTTGGAGAATTTAAAACTGCAATGGAGCTCATACACCAATTTGTGTTCTCCCTTTATATATTGGTAAAGATTACTAACACAAAAATGAATCAGTTTAAAGTTAAATAAATCATAATACAATTTTTAGAATGAAAAATACACTATAATATAAATGAATATATTATATATATTAAATGAGCCTGAGCCCTTAATGAGTCAAGCCCAACAATGTTCAGACTCGGCCAGTTTACCACACGATCCCAATTTTTCTGTTCAGGCTTGGCTCATTTACCAAATGAACAAGTCAAGTTGAGCCCGAGTTTACCCATGAATAACTTGCTTCATCAACATCTCTAACTCTGGTTACATAGTGTAGGATAAGATCATAGGATTTCAATCCTACTCTGGGATTGTGGAGCCAAACACAAAGCATATTGCCCTTTTATTTCTTTGATAAATAAACATAGCAATGATGTCATAAGTGCGATATCCTTCTACATGCCCCGCACACAAGTGCACTTCAATCCATATTAAGCAAGATTGTTAAGGAATTACCATCAGAGGAAGCAAGATCCTGTAATCCTTTGTCAGCTCGAACAGAAGCAAAACTGACGTCAAGGGTACTGAACAAACTGAAGCTAATGTAGCAGCCATCCCAACCTGAAGTGTAATTAGAAGTATTAACACCTTCTTGACCAATCAAGGAAGATGTGGAAACAAATTATTACTTGTACAAGCCAATTTTATCATATTTAAGTAGAATCCCTCTGACCACTTACCAATGCATATGCCTGTGGCTGGGCAACAGCGGTATTTCCTGGAATGGCCAGATTGATTAGTTCAGCAGCTAAACCACCAAATACAGCACCCACAGCAGCACCAATCATCAAACTTGGTGCATACAGCCCACCAACAAGTCCAGACCCCTTGCACAGAGCCGTGGCAACAACTTTAGCTGCAGCTAATTGGGCTAGCAGCCAGATTCCAGGTGCTGAAGCACTCTTTCCAGTATGAAGGATTTCATCAACATTAGTGAAACCCCAGTAGAGTATTCCAGGATACTTAAGAGCTATCACACCTGCTCCTAAACCTCCTAAAGCAGGACATACAACAGCATGAATGCCAAATTTTTCCTTGATAATCTCAAATGTGTTACCAAACCAAGTTACCAGGCGAGTGAATATTACACTAACTATCCCACATAGCATACCCAATATCAGGTATAAAGGTAGTTCTGCAAAGAAACAGCTAGTGAATAATCAAGACTGTAGATCACTGAAAATTTCATAAATTGCCAGTTAACAAAAAATAATGGAGATATACCACTTAAGTGTTCCCATTGCACAAATTAATTTAGTTCCTACAGGTTAACAATTACATCCATGCAACCACAGAATTGTCAACCTAGCTACACATGCATTTCATTCCAGAAAAGATTTAGAAAGGAAGAAAAAAAAATGATTTCTCAAAAAAAAAAAAAAAAAGGATTTCTCAAATATTTTTCGCAAACTCCTGTACAATAATTTTAAGAAGCATGTGAACAATAAAAAATGCATGACACCTAACATCCTCAAGTTATGATAAATGAACAAGAATTAGACAAAATACCAGCAGCAGATTTTAAATCATACGTGGGCACTGTGAAAGCCTGTTTCTCCCCAAGCACTGCATTTGATACAGTAGATGAAATGACAGATGCTAATATTATCATGGCAGTTGTAAATGGAGGAGAATTTTCTGCACGAAGAGGCCTTAAAACAGTTTCAATAGCAAAGAAACAGCCAGCCACTGCTGCATTGAAACCTGAATCAAAGAAAAAAAAAATCTATGATATACTAAACACCATAAAAGTAAAAAAGCTGGAAAAAGAGAAAAAGAATATGCAAGAAAATGTTAGAATTAATAAATCCTTAGGCAAGCATCTTTCAAACAGAACTAGAGATCAAGCAAAAAATGAATTAGAATAAAAATACCATACAACTAGTTGAAAATTTTAAGTCACAAAGAGAAAGACCAATTATATTAATACCAGAGTCTTTCATCCACGTTAAGGAAATATTCTACTGCATCTGGTACTGCTTTACTTTCCCATGCAAAACACTAAAAAAATAAGTGTACATTTGGTGATAAAATTAACAGTCCTCAAATTTTTCGTTTGCGTATTGCTGGCTCCTACTCATAAAAAATTGTATATTTGCTTTTGTTTAGAATTTATGTAACTTAAATCTCACAAGCATTTATTCAAGATGGCCACAAAGATGTGTTAGTTTGTTTCATCGAAGCAAGTTTGAATAGGTGAGAGAGAGAAAGAAGTAGAAATTACATGACAGAAGAAATAGGACAGAGAAAAGACAGAAAAAGAGATAAAAAGGACAGAAAAACAAGAGAAAATTAGAGAGATGGAGAGCCAAACATACAAATATTCAATTGTTATTCATTCTCCAATACCCTATTTCATCTTTTCCTCAAGAGAAGAAAAAGAAGATTCTGGGAGAAATGCTCATCCAAAGGCAGTTGTTAATAATAACGAAAGGATAAAGATAAAGTGATTGATAAAACATAAACAAGAAAAAATTACCTGACGCTATCCCAGCTGCTGCACCTGCTGCAACAAGAGCTATTTTTCTTTCCCTGTTGTTTTCCATCATCACTGAGCATCCATTGGCACATGATATTCCAATATCCACACTAGGGCCCTCAGGGCCCAATGAACAACCAGTACCTAATGTAACAGCAGCCTGGATGGCTTTTATAGTGGGAAAGACTCCAGCTAGCAAATCAAATCCTTGCCCTTGAGAAGAAATGGCCTGCTTTATTTGGTCTAATATTTCTAGCAAACCATGCATCATTCCAACAATAATTCCTCCAGTTACAGGTATTAGAAGTATCCGATGCCAAGTATCAGCTAGCCTCTGTAAACGGAGCCAAGCAGCACCCTCAGTTGGAGTACCAGCCCAGGTATATTCATGTATTACATGCACCTATAATGCATACATATCTTGGAGTCATTAAATGTCAAAGAACCAATTTGGAATAGCAGATGATGCTCAAATATCAAAAACAGTGCCAAACAACAATAGTCACAACCTGAGAAGCACAAATATGAATATAGTACATGAATACGATACGGATACTGAGAAGGATACAATACAGATACGGACATAAATACAAATAAGGCGATTTTAGGAAAATGATAATACGGACACAGCAGGGTACGCAAGAAAAATATATTTTTTATATATTTTAATTAGTTCTATATGTGAACATAACATATACAAGAAAACTAATTAACTAATTCAACAAATATAATGTAACAAAATAAGAGATATAAGATTTTATAATTTTAGAGGTTTCAACTACTCAAATTTAGATTTGTTTTAATCACAAATTTGAATAAAAAAAAATGAGCAAAGATTGGATACACCATGTGCCGGATTCAACACGCATCCCAATATGTCCTGGAAGTATGTGTGTTCAACACCTGTTGGATACGGATACAATACGAAAGGACATTATGAGCACAAGAGTCCGACTTATCAATCCCACTAGCAAATAAGTAGACAACTGAAATACAACTAAAAATATGAAATGGAAAAGGAAACAAAAACTTTTGAGGGAACAACACAAAATGAGGAAACTTCCTTAAGAATAGGTGAAAGCATTCAATTAATGAGATGACATTTAGTTAAAAAGCAACACTTGAAAACATTATTGGAACATTCATTTTTTTATAAGCATGAATAATATTATTATAGAAGAAAGGCATCAAGGAAATCCCAACTTTTAAGAACATTCATTTGAAAGAGTAACTAGAAGAATATTATTAAAATATCCAAGCTGTTTTAATAAGGTGCAAATTCTATCCCTTTTGTTATGATGTAAGGTAACTAGAAGACTAATGAAGTATACAAGAAAAAGTCATCAAATCAACAGAAAAATTAGAAAACATTTTTTACCAATGTCACTATGGAGATTTTGTATAAGTATATTAAACTTGAATTTAATTTTAGCACCAAAACATAATAACTTCATCTGGGGTGCACAAACGACCTAAAAACTAAACCAATCCGACCCCTATGATTCAGTATCTAAAAAATGTCAACTCATCAATTCAGTTCCGGTAAAGTTAGCATATTTCAAGAGTCGACCTGACACAACCCAACTCAAATTTTATTGCCTAATTTTGCATGAAACTAACCACCACATGGAATTCGACCAACCCAAAATGACCATATCAAGATTGAGTTAGTTCGATTCAGCTCTGGGTCAAAAAATTCATAACCAATGAAGGCCTGGTTGAACCTGGGTCTAATATGGACCCAACCCATGCACACTCCAAAAGCCATGTGAGTTTGTAAAAATTATTCACAAAAGTATTCGAATCCCCACTTTGAAGTGACACAACAAGGACCGAAACATCTAAATAAACTAACAAAAAGGGATTCAATGACCTATTATTGACTCGAGAAGCAAAAAGTGCGCAATTATACTTTCCCAACTGACTAGACTCGCAACTTAAAAATTGTAATTAACATAAAGTATTAAACATGGATTTCAACTTACCCAAAAAGGCATACCAAGATGATAATGAAATCTCCAAAAGAGATGCTACTACAAGAAAAGTTCTAGTTGTTAATGAATTAAGATAGTAAATTCCTTCTGCTTCATATCCTCCTTTGAACTTTTCCTTTGTCGTCATATCATGAATAATAATAGAATAATTATGTTGTCTAGTGAGTTTACAAACAAACAATAGATTAAAAGGGAATAACAAAATATATCAAATTAAAGTGAGCAAGAGAGAGAGGGGGTGGATTAACAAATTAGTTGTTCATTACCTAGAATGACAGTTATAACAGAGCTAGACTATCAAATACCAAAAAACAATATGGATGTCCTAGACATATGATTGAGAATACTAGAATCAACAATCCAAGAAGATGAAGAATGAGTGGAAAGGTATGCATTGGATTTAACTTGATGAGTAAATGAGTTATTAGGAAGGGAAACCTGATGGGCTACCTGACACTATAGGAGCCTCAAATGTTCGTCTTTGGAAGAGTCACACCATCTATGGATGCTCACTGGTAGTTGGAACTTCCACATGAAGATCAGAAATGACCATATGAGCCATATAAGGAGGTTTACCAATTAAGTCCTAACACTTCTCGTGAGTATAGCCTATATTTCCATAATGTGTACGCTTGGGTCAAGATCCCAAGTCACGGACACCGTGTTTGCTACAACCACCAACGCCACTACCACCCCAACTACCACGGCTATTAGTGTACGGTGGAGGTCCATAACTAACATGTCCATGACTCTCTCTCACCAGCAAGTGCTAAATGACTAGAATTTGAATCCACAAAAGATGAACCTTGAAATGTATCTAGCATTAACCTAGAAATATGTCTCAAATTGCACCCAACTGCTCTCATGAGCCATCTACAGCTGCTATTATTAGATGCATTCACACTTTTAATCCTACCTGTACCTCTTGTAATCATTCCACTTTTCTGGATAAATCCGCAGATTCATTCTGCATACCAGCTCACTCTATGCCCATTTTTCTCTTCTGTTCATTCATTAGTGTCTACGGCACAAAGCCAGCCTTGTCCTGTCTCGTAAATCTGCCCTTTGACATGTAAGGTTAGTGTCAATCACATAATGCCATGTTAAATACAAGAAAATTCTACTACTTGTCTAATTCATGGGAATTGTGGTGTGGTTCATATGCTTGAAATACTTTCCAGGGTGCTTCATAAGCCCGGTTACTCTCTTGGGTCCAATGTGTCCTGCCTTGGGGAGCTTACTTGTTACCAAAATTCATCATGAACAAGAGAATAAAGAAATTTCAATGAACGGGATCAGCCAATTAGTGTAACACAATTCAAGTCGCAGGACATCATTACCAGCCCCCTTCTCTCTATCTCCTACTTTTTTTTTTTTTTTGGTTTATTTTTTCTCACATCCAATATTAGAGTTACTATCCTGAGCCATTCAGATTTCGA
>JAVXUM010000037.1:29534584-29546336 GCA_035590655.1 Pouteria glomerata
ATACCTACCTCTCTTTCTCCCTATCTATCTTTTTCTCTCTTTCTCAACCGCCCCCCTCTCTTACCCTTTCTAACCCCACTCGCCTCCCTCTCCCACTTCCCCTAACCGTCTCTCCCTCTAACACCCTCTTTTTGTTTCTTCCTCTCACCCCACCCCATTTCTTTCTCTCTCAACCCTCGGCCTCTTAGTATGTGACACACACATCTATCATATTCAATTGATATTTTTTATTATATAGATATATAATTTCAAATTTTAAATTCAAACCCCTCGGGCCTTAAAGCGTTATTTCCTCGAATAGTCCCAGAGAAATGCTGTCCCATTATGTTAGCCAATTTGTTATATAAAAAGAAATTGTACCGTGACCTTAATAGGCGTTGTATTTGACATTTTATTCACCAAGAACTCTCTTTTAGTAATAAATAAGAGAGTTTAGATTTTAACAATATATGGCGAGTTTATTTATATTTTACTAACTTTTTATTTTATTATACTTTTTATTAGGTAAATTATATGATTATATATTTTATACAATTATAATATCATAAATATTTTTATAGAAAAAGTTGAATCCAATATGTAGTTATAATACTATTAAGATTTTTTTTTTTTATGGCATAGTTATAGCAACACAATTACAATATCATAAATGTTAAGAAAAAAAACTTAGATTTTTTTATAAGTGGGTGGGCAATAACCACTTTAATTTTCTAAAAAATTCACTTATAGGATATGAGTAATTTTATTATGATAAATTGTATTTTTATGTGCATTTATATGATTTTTTTTTGTTGTGTTGATATTTTACATAATTTCTGGCTATATGTTGATAATTTTTTAATATTTTTAAATAAAACACTATTTGAAAGAATATTTTTAGAAAACACTCTCTCAAATAACGTTTTTTTAAAAAACACACTTTTAAAAGATGTTGTTTAAAATTACCATTTCAAATAATTCTTTTGACAAAATTATAATTTTTACTAGATTATTACAAATTAAATATTAAATTTTTTGTTGCATTTAACGAGAATAAAAATTTTAATATTATACTTTTGCTCACATAAATTTCACCAAAATAGTATAGTATTACTATATTTACATAATAAATATTTACATGAAAAATAGAATAAAAAATTAAAGTCGAGAAAATAACAAAAATCTTTGAAAACAATCGTACAATATATTCATCCTCTTATATTTAAGATGGAATACCTACTTTCAAAAAATAGTCCATTAGAAAAAATTATAAATAAAAAAATCAAAACTTAATTCACTCAATTTATAACTTGAAAGGTGAGTAAAAAACAAGATACGAACAATTCTATCTAAAAATATTAAAAATTACATGTTAAATAATATACAAAAAATCACTTTAGAAAAATTCATATGAGAGAAATATTAGGATTTTGTCAAAAAAAATTTAAATAAATAATTAGCAATTAATTGAGGCCCACATTATTTTAATTTTATATTTTAAAATTAATTTTATAACTAAAAATTGTAGAGTTTTACCCTAAATTAGAGGGAGCCATCCTAGAAATTCTCAAAAATTATACCAGAATTTGTAAAAAAAAAAAAAAAAAAAAAAAAAAAGAAAAAAGAAAAGAAAAAACCTAAGAATTTGCAAAAAAGGAAAAAAATAATTTTAATGCAACAATTTTTCTTCCTAGGTTCAAAATATTTTAACTCAACTATTTTTCTTCTAATAACTTTAACTCAATAATTTCAACAATTACATTAACAATTACAAAAATAAAAAAAAATAGGACAAAAAAAAACATATGTATTCTATGCTTACAACCAATCACATTTGCATATAATATATAAAATACATATTTGCATATAAATATCTTCTTTATGTGTAAAAATTATAATTAGGTTGAAAGTGTTATTTGGAAGGGTAAAACACTCTTTCATTTTCTTTTTTGGTAATTGTGAAACACTTTTTCAAATAATACTTTATCAACTAAAACATTCATTTAAAAGCATTCTTTTTAAAGAGTGTTTTCTCAACAAATAATATTTTTTTAAATAATAAACAATTATTAATATTTATCCAAAATTTAAATATAATATTAGCATAACAAAAAAAAATTCATATATATATTTGATATTTCTCTAGTTAATCAATAAAAGAATTGAATATTCATTCCATGTTAATGCGATGTCACAAAAAAATTACCACTTAACATAAACAAATAAATATTTTTCACCTTTCAATATGTAGTGAAGCAATAATCACACAAAAGAAAACTATTTTGCACGTTTGGTAACATTTATATATTTTTTAAATGTTTAATAGTTTTTAATTTTAATTATATTTTTTTCTCCAAAATAAAAAGAAATATGTTCAGTAATGTAATTTTGTTCTCATTAATTACTCTTATTTTAATAAAATATTTAATTTTATCATTTCTTTTTCAAAATTAATTAAATTTTAAAAATATATTTCATATCAATTTAAATAATTAATTTAACGATGCAAAGTATTTATTTTTAAAAATAAATAATTTTAATAAAGTGTATTAATAAATAACACAATTTAAATAATTTAAATTTAATTTAATAAAATATTTTAATGAAATAAATCATTTAAGTTTTCTAAAATATTTTAATAAATTAAATATTTCTTACTAATAAATTTGATTCAATAAAATAAATCATTTTTAACAAAAAATTATTATTCTAATAGTTATTTTAGTAAAATAAAATAAATTATTTTTATATTTAGTTACTATTTTATTAGAAAATATTTTTAATCCAATAAATAAAACATTTAATAAAAAATATTATTTATACAATATGATTGATTTAATTTTAATATTGTAAATATTTAATATGTAATTATTATCTATTAAAAAATAATTTTAGTTTAATAAAATAAATCATTATATTCATATATTAATATTTTAATAAAATAAAATAAATTAAAATAATAACAAATTATTTAATTCAAATTAATTTTAATACTATATAACAAAAATAGACAAAGCATTAAGATTGACAAAGTAAAAATATAATTTTTTATTTATATTTTTATTTTTGTTAATAAATAATATAAAAATAAATTTATTAAATACATTTTTGTTATTAATTTTAACAATTAAAAAAAAAAGAAAAAAAAAACAGTAAACTAGTTTGCTGCTCCAAAAACTCGAAAGCGCGTAATCCCTTGCCCGCACAAAAAATCAGCTGAAATAGTTTGTTCTTTAAGTGCAGTGTACAGTGGAAATGACGGAGTTAAACACGCCGTGACGCGTGCAACTCCAAAACAGCACGCGTGCGCGCGTTTCCAAACGCTATGTTACGGAACTGTCTTTGGCCGGGGACCAGTGGAGGGATGAGAGAGAGAGAGAGAGAGAGAGAGAATCTGAGCTGATCGAAGCAGAGCACGGAACTCGTTTTTCTCCGGAAAAAAAGAAAATTAAAACCCCGCACAAATCTTTTCTCCGAAATTGATCGTGGAAATCGTGAATGCATAACCCCGTACTAGTTATTAATCTGGTGATCAGAATACCCTGATCGGCGTCTTCCGATCACTGATGCGTATATTTTGGTCACAGATCTTCGTCTCCGACATCGACCCTAATCAATCGACTATTGGGACCTCGCGAGAATCCAAATACCTGACCTAGACCTTTTGATTATACATATAGACGTACAAATGCATGTTTGGAGGTGTTGATGACGAAAAGGAGGTGCGATTGTCGTTGGCTGGATGTGAAACCCTAAAACAATCGGCGAACTGAACAAACATCGTTCATCAGTTGAAGGTAATTAATTGCTCGTGTTTTGATCCAAGTCGCCAGATCTGTATCGAAAACCCTTGATTTTTCCAGATTTAATTGTGTTTGGACTTGAAAATGTTTGTTTCTGGGCTCTTGGACCTTTTTAGGGTTTATTTAGAGTATATTACTGTAGATTTTTCAGCTTCCGAAATGCGATACTAATATAATTTTTTGGCTGTTGGAAACAGAAAATTAGCCGACTTAATTCTTTGGATTTTGCGAGTTTGTGGGGAATTTTGGGATATTATGTGAGGACCATCTGAATTTCTTTTACTTTTTGAGCTGAACCAAGCTCATAGTTCATCACTGTACCGAACGAAGTCGGTCTCGAAGGACGGGGCGGCTCTTTCCAGCTTACTAGTTCAGTGTATCATACACATTTTGCTTAAACATGCATGCGAGGCATCGTAGTCCTGGCCATGGATATAGGTCTAACTCTGTGGGAATAGGTGGAGTAGCTGCAAACTCTCGGATTTCACCGGAAAGTTCGATTAGAGGTCATGGGATGTATAGCTCAGAGTACCGAAGCTATAATCATGGTTTCGGGCGGGGTCAACCAAAACAGTTCCAACCAGCACAGCCGCCACTGCGGAGGACAGACGTTTTTATGGAGGCTGGTCGTCTAGCAACTGAATATTTGGCAGCTAAAGGGTTGCTGCCTCCAAATGTACTATCGGGGAAGTGGCAAAATGGCAGTTTAAAGAACCAGGTTGGGGATTTTCAGGGTTTTAGGCAGCCAGACGGAGATAGTATGCCCCTTCCTCCAGAGGGTCGAACTTCAGCTCTTGCGCGGTTGGGGAATGCCACTGATGCAGGATTTGGTAGGAGAAGGTTTGCTGATGAATATAATCCTACTGGGTCAAGAAGTTACGTGCGTGGCAGATCAAGGATAGGATCCTTCAAAAAGTATAGCTCAGACTGGGGCCGTGAAATGGGTAGGAGTGGGTCGTGGTCTGAGAAAGCCAGGGTTTCCACAGATATGGAGGGTGACAATGATTCTTTCTCTGGATATCAAGAAGGGCAACAAGTTGGTAATGGTGTTGTTAGTGCGGGCCAGAAATCCCATGCAAATGAATTAGCACCAAAAAGTGATGGTGGTGGTGATTCAGAGTCTGCTTCTGAGAAATTCCAGTTTCAGGATGACATGGCTACAAATACGAAGGCAAGTTCTTCTAATAGTGGGAGGGATTTCCCATCTGAAACTGATGTGGAAAGGTCTGAAGATATGGAACTTCTAGATGAGGAGACTGTTGAGCTGAAGGATGGAACTCATAGTGATCAGATTGAGAAACAAACTGACAGGAAGGATGTACCCACTCAGCAATGTGAAGTGGAGGGTGATTTCACGAGTGATTTGTTGTCAAGTCTCTGCAGATTTGCCAAAGTGCCTACCAGAACACGTTCTTCCTTGACAGCCAGGGCTAAGGTTGACCCAGTTTCATTTACTGAAGAGGAAAAAAGTAATATGGGACAGGAGGAGGACAATTGTGATATGGGACCTCCTATGGGATCTGAAGTCCCCATTAAAGCTGTTTCGCTTGATAGCTCCTCATTTGATGCATCATCAAATCAAACTCCAAATTCAAAATGCCCTGATTCTGATATTCTAAAGGGGCCACCAGTCATGTCTGTGGAGGATGCAGGAGAATCTTGCTCCATGCACACAGAACAAGGGAAGTGTACAAGGTCTCAATCTTTCCTGGATGGATCTTTTGTGAATGAGCAAGAATCAAGTGCCGGGCCTCCTGGATTTGGAAGGTGCAACTCCATGATTATGGAGAGAGGTGAGAAACGAGCTGCCCAACACAGTGATACCGGGGAGGGAATGAAGAAAGCTAGAGAATGGGTCCCCTCGGTAGTTACCCAGAGTGATGAATACTCACATCTTTCTAACTTGATGGTTAAGCAGCCACCTTCACAAGAAGGAAGGGGATCATCTGGTGAAGAAGTGATCTCAACCACAGAACAGGAGAGGCTGGTGGACATGTCTCTGTTTCAGAGAGCTGGTGCTGGTGCTGGACCATGCATTGAGTATGCAGAAGAGAAACAACTTTTTCCGGGTTCATTTAAGATTTGTGACCTTAATCTTATGGAGGCTTCTGAAGTGAACGAGAACCCTCACCCTCACCCTCACCCTCACCCTCACCCTCACCCTCACCCTCACCCTGATCCAATTCTTCTTTTTCCATCTGTTGCAGAGTGTAAAAAAGAAGCTATGCCAATTGATGTCGATTTGTCCATAAGTAACAGCTGCAATATATCTGGTAAATATGGTAGATGTGGTGCTGACGGCAAAGAGGTTGAGGTGATTGATTTGGAAAACGATGCTGTGCAAGAAGACACTGCCATTAATAATTCAGAGAGGAAGTATGTTTCTCTTATTATGTTTCTTCCATTCATATATCAAGTCATCTGTTTCATAAGCTTGTGAGAAAAGGCAGTAAAACCAGCTGCAACTTTTTTTCAAATTTAATCAGTTCTCTTCTTTCCTTCCAAGTGCTTTACCATGCATCTGCTGCATCTGGTGATTAATATGCATTCTGTATTTGCTTGTCTACCTAAGCTCCTTTCTAATTTTAAAAATGCTCAATATTACAGGGCAGAAACTGTATTTACGGGCTTGGAGAGCTTTCCTAATCAGGCACAGAGTGCCAATGACATTTCTGACGTTCAGGATGGTTATGGGCTTATGTTCTCTGAGTTGCTTGGAACTGATATCTCCAATTGTTCTTCTGTACCAGTGGATATTAATTCTCTGCACAATGAGATGACCCTTCATAATGGAGAGGTACCATTACAAGCAGCTTGAAACTGGTTTTTTGTTTAACTGTAATGTTTTCCATGTGCTTACATGGTGGCTCAGTGGTCATAAGACTTGATCTTTATGGATACATTGGATCATTGGTGGTTTAATTCTGCGTGTGCCAGTAGGATCAAGTTATTACACACAGTCTTCTTACATTTCATGGAGTTTCTCAATGCTTTCTTATCTGCCTTAACTACTGATGATGAATAACTAATTTTGAATTGATCTTTTCAGGGTATTCTTGGTGATGATGAATCAATATACATGTCATTGGGAGAAATACCAATAAGTATGCCAGAAATTTAATTTGACGGTACTATTGTTTTCTTTAAATTTACTGTTTGTATTTGATCTGCCGAAGGTGGTGTCCAGATAGCATCTTAAAATGTGCATGGGTTCATTCATGCATTAATTGGAGAGAGAAGTGGTGCGGAACAGAAAATTGAAGACGATCAAAAGAGAAAGAAGAAAGAAGAGAAGAGAAGTAGTATAAGAAAGAGAGGGGAAAACTCGGGCCATCGTAACCATCAATATTATTCAATATTCCAAAGTCTGTAAAATCCTACCATCTCAATCTTTTAAATAGGTTAAGAAACCCTAAAAATAACTGAAGATAAACTAAAATAAAATATTACAATTTCAGAAATCCTACTCAAAATAAATTACCTAAAATCATAAATAAAAATAAATGTAACGAAAGAAATAAATATCTAATAAAATTTTATTCAAATAAATCCTAAAATTAAAATCTTATTAAAATAAAATAATCTAATAAAATATATATATATTTTTTAGATTTGCATCAGAACTATGACAGGACGCTTTGCATATAGTTGCATCTGGCTGCCTTTTACTTACAGGACTCACTCTAGAAAAAAAATTCATACCCAGACTAGTCTTAGCTCTTCTTATGCTCAAACTCTTGTTGGAGTCTGAGCTCAAAGGACTAGGCTTGCAAACTCATTCTGCTCCCTAAAAAGAGTGCTTGGCAAAGGAGGATCTATTTCTTTAAAGGAAGAGAATCGATTCCCTTATAGTATGATTCCTTTATAGTACAAGTTTCCAATGATAGGATGTTCTGAGTCTATGATTTTGTGGGACCTTTGTTGTCTGTCTTTTTTGTTGGTTTATGGGGCAAAAAACACTGCAAAAAAAGTTCAAAGTAATTTGTTTAAACTCTATTGTTCTGTCAGTCTAAAGTTTGCAGATATAAGTTCCTTCCCTTCACTTACCAACACAAAAAAAGTTCCTTCCCTTCTAAAACTTTCGTGCCTTTTGATGCATACAAGGCTACATGTTATACACAAAATGGAAAATATTGGTATTTCTTGTTGTTCCTTTTTGGAGGAAGTAAAGAAATATTCATTTTTCTTTTATTTATTTATTTATTTTTGCTGGTTGAGTTAGGTGAGTGCTTTTAGCTGTTTAGATTCTCAGAATCACAAGTTGCTCCTCCATTGCCCGTTAGTAAGTTGTGGCCTACAAAATGTGGCTGCTTTGAACTGGTTGTGTACAATTTAACAACAATTTAAAAGTAAATAGTATGAAGCATAAAAAAGGGTTGCATTCAGAATTTAATATCCCCTAACATGGAATGGTAATTGATTGAGAGGAAAAAAATTAAAATTCATGTGCAAGGAAGCATCTGTATGGGCAAGGACCACACCAAAAAGCATATTGATTCAAATGGGAAATATTACTTCTGTAATTACCTCCAAGTGAATATTCTTTCAGTTGTGGTGGGAATCCTTACATTGGACGATTGGATCCAGCTCTATTTGCTGTTGTAGGGAAGAACCTAGTCTTTCATCTACCACAGTAATTTCTAACTGTTGCATCTTGGGCTTTGACAGTAGTGACAGTACTTCATTTCAGGCTGGTAGATTATTACGTGCTGTTTCCAAATTCTATTTCCAGTGTTCAGGAAAACATTTCTTTTCATGGTAAATCATGTTCCAGTACATTACCATAGATCATAGGATTCAATGTAATTGCATTTCTAGAATCTACTAGTTCCCTGCTGGGGTTGCTAGATATGGACAAAAGATTGTTGCATTCAAGGATTAGACAAATAGTTACATATGATGGAAAGAGTTAAGATGAATGATACCATAACGAAAAGAGGGATTTTTGATCTCTGTGTGGCAACGGGGGGGAATAATCTTTAAAAATAATAGTGGGTACAAGAAGACTGTTAAAAGCATGTCTGGAGGCACTACTTTGAAGGGTGAGAAGTGTTGCTTAATCCCTGTTGATGTACTAATTTTTGCTTCAGCTTTTCAGTCACTTTGGTAGTTTGATTTATCTTGATGCATATTAAAGCTTTTATTTGTTACCAATACATGAGGCATTTGTGATGTTTTTAGTGATGTCAACTTTTCCAAATTTTGAAATAGTACTTGCATAAGTAATCAAGATTTATACCCTTATATTGTTGTTGTCTCTGCGATGGTTGTATTATGAATAAATATAATTGTTTGCGTAGTTTTTTTTTTCATTTATATGTACACACTCTCATGCGAGCACATGCGCACTCACATATTCTTTTCTTTCTGATTACTGCTTCAACATGGCATTGTTGTAGGCTTTTTGCGGGGCTGGGAGCAGCCAACACAGGAATATGGGAAGCCCTTCTGAAACAATTTTTATCCAGCCATTGCTCAAACCAGTTAGGAGTTGGTATGCTTAGTGTTCATTAATCATGGTTTTTTAGCTTCAATCTCTAGCTCTATCTTATGCAAACTTTATTCTGTTCTATTGTTGAATTTGACTTGTAATGAATTCCAAGCAAATGTGCCTCCTTTTAAGGTTTCAAAGATATTTTAAGTGCTTTTCCTGTATTACTTGTTATTGCTTATTAATTTCATATGAGAAATTCATGAAATTATTTGATAGGAGGAAGTGGTAGTTTAAGTGGTTTGTTCCATGTGTGCTCTTATGAACACAAAAAATGATAGTAACATTTTTTTTCATAAGTAAAGTGAAGCAAATTCACAGAACGATAGACTTCCATAGAAATTGCTGAGGAATGGATAGAACGACATTGAAGGTGAGAATTAATTACCTGTGTGGATGACAACTTAGTAAATTTATTAGAATTACTATTTTTAATCTACTCTCTTCAGATACACTTGAGTTTCATGTTTGCTTGTGCAGAAATGCATTTGTAAAGTCAATTCTTCATTTTCAAATCATATGAAGAGACAATATATATATGATAAGCATATATTGCATATTATGAATTTGTGCTGCTATTGGTTTTAGATGGTTAGCGATTAGTACTCTCTAAAATTCTGTTAATGTCACCGCTGAATTAACATTAAATTGGCGGGAAACATTAGAGAATGGTATTTTGCCATTAAAAATTTTCATGGATCCTGTTGTCATCCAAATTTTTAGTCCTTTGGGAGGAGATCATGAGTTTGAACCCGGTAGCTTCAGCTTCTCTTAGGAGTGATCCCACTACATGGGTTCTCTATGTGTTGAATTTTCCGGTCCACATGGTTTAGGGGCTACTGCGTGAGTCCAGTTGGTTTATCGCACACCAAAAGATAGTTGGCTGTGATTTCCCACCGCACTAAAAAAAAATGCATTTTAGTCTTGTTTGGTGAGTGTGCTGAATCGTCTTCACTTTCATCACAAAGATTTAGTGTATTGGGTGAAATACTGCTCTTTTCGTGTTCCCAGATGTTTAAAACATCCATATAAACAGTGCACCCATGAAAAGTCTTATAAATGTACCATTGCCCTTCCTGTTCCGTAGCTTTCGGGGAAACCCAGTCTTATCAGGAAGACGTCTCTGGCTTGTCTCCAAAATAGAGAATCCTAATCTTCCGTGAACCTTTCATGGCCATAGAGACTCTATTGTCGTGTCTTGGTTTGGATTTGTACAAGAATTTTGACTGCTTTCAACAGAATCTTTGAATAGGCTGGTCAATGACTTTTGGTTTATCTTTTGAAGGATATTTCATGCTTTTAATAATAAACTTTTGCTTTTGAGTGAAAGCAGAAAGTACTGGAAATTTCCAGTCAAAAACCATTTAGTTGTTACTCAAGGATTGTCAGGCTGAGTGAAGGGTCATATATCTATTAACTATAAGAAGAAAAGAAAAGTTCACGGAAAACATTGCTAATTAATTTTGAATTAGGAAAATTGGGACACTTTGGCCTCATTTGATCAACTCCAACATAATAGCCTAATGTTGCATTAATCCTGTTTTGTCAAATTCTCCACCGAGGACCATAGCCTTAGTTCAACCAAATGCAAGCATATCTTTCTTATTTCGACCATGAACCAGCCATCATAACAATTGGTCTCCCCCCATCTCTTAGCATTATTCTTGGTATAAAGAGATTCTAGTTTTACTCTCGTACGGTATTGCAGTCATATAGTCTTCTTAATATCATTTTCAACCTTTACATGTCTCTGTGAACCATTAGTCTTCTTGTGAAACCACTACATATTGATAAACTGCACTTTTAGTCTCCGTTTGTTTTAGACTTCATTTGTTTCAATGGAGAATGTTTTTTGGGAAATATTTCCACGCATGTTTTAGGGAAATATTTTTTGAAAATGTGTTTTTTAGAAAACATTTTACATTGATACAAACAACATCTTAATGTAAAATATTTTAAGGAAAAACACTTTTACTGATTTTTTTTGAAAAATATTTTCTTAAATACGTTATTTTCAGAAAACATTTTATGTTGAGACAAACAAAGCCTGCCCTGATGTAAATGCAAAATATACCTGGAATTGCAGTGAGTTGCAAGTGCAAGCCGAGTTTGAAGGTAGCCTTCAGCATCCTTCTTTCCTGCTGGTTTTGATTGCCGATCCCTTTTCTAGGATGGCTTTTAGCATTTCAAAAAATTATTTCTAACTCTCTTGGTTCTTCGGAATTCTTCTAGCGTCCATCTGTGTGGTACCGTTCGCATTTGCGCATGATATGGCATTGCATTCATATCTAATTTATGGTGTTCCTATACAGTCGTAGGTGGTGTGAGAGCATCCACACAACGCCACACCCGGGCATTTTACAGTCCAATGCGGTAAAAGCCACTCTAAATTTAGGCTGCGTTTGGAGCTCCAAATATAGTCCAAATATGAAAAATTTTGAGATTTGAAATGTAAAAGGTTATTTTGAAATGATGGTTA
>JAVXUM010000037.1:29557066-29567685 GCA_035590655.1 Pouteria glomerata
GGTTGGGGAGGAGGGAGGGGAGTGGGAGGTGAAAGGGTTGGTGGAGGGGTTTTGTGAGTGTGTCTGGGGGTAGTAGACGGTGGTGTTGGGATGGGATGGGATGGATGTTGGTGGGATGGAAGAGTGAGTGAGGCGTGTTGGAGTTTTAGAATTTTTAAGAGACAGAAAGACGGCGGACATTGTGCGTGATGGGAAACTGCACGGTACGATCTGTGCGCAAATACTCGATGTAGAGTAGATGTTGTTTTGAGTTCATTCATTATCGAGGCTTCTGCCATGCGTAATGGGGTGTCTGATCACGTTGTCGTGAGGTTACATACTAGATCTCAAGGCATCTACGGAAGCCATTTCACTACTAGCAGTGGAGTCGGATCGCGTTCAACCTTTGGTAGGACCCTAAAGGAGATTGAATACACTAGCGCGATGCTCATGATTGACTGTGATGCAGGAATATAATCTCACGTATACTCTGTCACAAACGAGCTCAGAGCTGTAGGTGTGCTCGGTGATGTCGTACCCTGTGCCGTATCGCTCGTAAGGAGAGGTTCTAGATATTAGTATAATGCCCAAATCCTTGAGAATGGCGCGATAGTATCTCTGATGGACTCTATCCCTGCTTGGATGGTGGTTGAGGTCATCCAGCATCAGGGCTGTAGCGTATAGTCAAGAAGATGAAATAATTAAGACAAGAGTAAGACTGTGCGGATAAAGTACATGAGCGTCAATCGAAAACAAACCGCAGCTTCCTTGAGTTTCCAGTCCCTGATATGAAAAGTTTATATGTTAGATGTTGATAGTCCCTTTCTATGTATCTTAATTCTTGGTTGCAAACTCAGAGTGAAACTTGTTTTATCTTTTTTTGATCAGAAGAGTACACAAAAGGGTGCGGGAACTTATTCCAAGCACATAAAATAACGTTCTAGAGGGATCTCGAATAATCTACTTCGATCTCCCCTTCTTTTTTTTTTTGTTTCGTTTTGTTTTTGTTTTTTTGGGTCTTTGTTGAAACTCTCGATCTTATGTTTGCAGGCTGATGGATGACGAAAAAGTAGATCTTTCTAGTGGGTTTGTTTGTTCTCACTGCTGATTGAGTGGTGTTGCTTTTGTGGTGGGGCTTGGAAGGAGGCTGATCAGCTATTGTTATGCTGAAGATTAAGTATAAGACAAGGGCTAGTTGTGGAGATAGAAGTTCTTGTGACTGTTGGGAACACAGCACAAGAAGGGAGAAGCTTATCATCAGATGTTATCCGTTGAAAACCCTCCACCAGATCCCCCATGTCCTAATGAAATCTCACAGCTGAAAAGTAGTAGTAGTAGTGATGAGAGGGCTTCTGATAAGGTTGCCTGGCAAGACGTAGATCTGTTGAATTCTGAACTTGATGATGACAACAACAACCACTACCCACTCCCCAAATTCTCCATAAGGTAATTAATATACTCGCATCTTCCATCTCTATCTTCTGCTTTTAACTTTTGATTGTTTTGTCATGGCTCTCTCTTCCTGGGTCGGATCTACTGTTTTGATGTCGGCGATCCTGATTCAAGCCGTCTGTATATCTGGGCTTGACTTAAGCTTGCGGACTTACTCTCTTCAGGTTCTGGGTTCAAGTTGAATTTCAATCACCCCCTCCCCCAAACAAAGCTCTCATTTTGTTTGTAACCAGCTTGATTTGGTCAAATTGTATATTTCCTCTTCGTGTTCATCCCTTGCTTTGATTTCATGAGTTACTTCGTCAGAAAAGGCCAAATATTTGATTGCATTAGATGATTATCTTAAATTCTTTGAGGGTCTTTTTAGTCTTTCAGAGCGCTTTAATTTTTCTTTTGCTTTTGCCAGGGTATAGCTGGGTTGAGTGTAAGGGGTTTTGTTAATGCTTTCTACTTGTGTTATGTGCTTCAATGGTTGATGCAAATCATCTGAGAAAAAAGGTTGTGGTTTATTGATGCAGAGGTTATGTGTTTGGTGCCCGGGACAAAGATATCAAGAACAATTGGCCATTTTCTCAGGAAAATTTGCAACTTTGTTTGAATCATGGCGTGAAAGAGCTGCTGCCACCTTTCCAACCTCTTGATTCTATTAGAAACCAGTCTATTCAAAGATGCATAGTTGACACTACTCTGACTGAGAAGGAAAATATATGCAATCTGGATGGGGACCCGACTGGGGGGAGTTATCATCTTGTATCAAATCCTTCTGATGATGCAGTGGATTGTGTAAATATAGTTTCAAGTGAATCTGAGGGAGCTAATAAAGAACTTCCATTGACTACAGATAATCAATCTCATTCGGGAGGAGATCTAGCTCCTGCTGATTTGATCCCTTGTGTGGCACTGGAAACCAATACTTTGTCTGAAGCCTCAGAAGCAAAACTTGAGAGGAAAGATCCTCCTGCAGCCCAAAAAGCAGACAGCACAAACCAATTTTCTGCTAAGAAGTGTAGAGTGATAGTGAAATTGGGCAACGGAGCTGATCCGAGCTCGAAGGAGGAACCCACAGGGAATTTTTCAACGTTTTCAGAGACAATGGCATCGAAAGTGTGCCCAGTTTGCAAGACTTTCTCGTCCCCTTCCAACACCACGTTGAATGCACACATTGATCAGTGCCTCTCTGTGGAATCAACTAGTAAGTGGACGGCCAGTTCTAGGGTGATTAAGCATAGAATAAAGCCAAGGAAGACAAGATTGATGGTGGATATCTACAAAACGGCCCCACATTGCACGCTGGAAGAGCTTGACAGAAGAAACGGGAGGATCTGGGCCATGAACTCTTGCTTGCCTACTCAAGAGACTATGGAATGTGCTGAAGAGGAAAAGCAAAGAATTTTGCCCGTTAATTTCAAGGACAAGGGTGATGAAGGCGCGGTCTATATTGATGCCAACGGTACAAAACTTCGAATTTTATCTAAATTCAATGATACATCGGCGGCACCAAAATTAGACACAGATCCTGATTCCCGGAAAATTTTGAAAGGAGGTAGAGGAAGCAAATTACTCTCAGCCTACAAGAAAAGGCATAAACATCACAAGCGCCAGAAACTAGGTCCTCAAAGGAAAAAAATTTCTTCTTCCAAGCCTCAACGTGCTTGTGAGGTATATTTTTTTTCTTATGTTTTCTTTTGTTCACTGTTTATAGTTGTAGTTGCTTTGCCCATTCTTTATAACATTATCAATATTTTGAGATTGAATAAATTGTCCAGTTGGTTGTGTACCAAGTGAGAATGTTAACCAATATTTTGAAACCAAACAACAAACAAGATAGATTTTTGGTAGCATTTTATGTTGTATCCTCCCAGAGCCTTAGATCAGCCTCGTGTGTTTAGTCTTTGATTTCTGTACCTTTCAATCTCAATTTTTTGGGACTATCTCCTTCAGAATTTCCATTAGTGAGCTGAATATGGAACAGCGCTGGATTATATAATTAGAATTTTTTCTCTTAAAATTTTATTGCATGCTGATGAAATTTGGCACTAAAAATTGTCAAAAATATAAAATGATTATTTTGCAATTTTATTATTATGAAATAGCCTTTTATGGTTATTGAACTGTTGTTAAACAGGTTCATGGAGATCAAGGACGAAATTTTGCATTGGAAGAAAATTGCAGGAAAATGGAAAGCCTGACACGTTCTCTCAAAGCTCAAGTACAGAACAAACCCAATGATTCTGGAACTATAAAAAAATGGGCATGCGCCAAACGAACTGGTCTTTTGAAAAAGCGCAGCTGTAGGGAAGGCTTTCAGGATTTAGGATACAACGTTACCCAGAAAATGCCGGTTGAAAGTGATCAGTCATCTCTTGGTGATTCGTATGTGGAAAGAAGATGCATTCAAAAAACTCCAAACCCATATGAGAGTCTACTTTCTTCTCCTGATAGCTGCAAGAGAATTGATAATTTATCATTTGGAGCTGCCACCAATGAATGCAATGGACAGCCTTCTGTGAGAAAGAGAGGAGGGATGACCTCATTTGGGTCTCGAATCGGTGGCAACATGGAGACGCATGATGAAGCACCAAAGCGCAATGTGGGGCAGTTGAGAAAAGATGGAACATCCATGGAAGGAAGTTGTAAGGATTTTGCAACTTATGGAGAAAACTGCATTGCTTCTCTTGGCAAGGGACCAGTTGAGATAAATGCTTGCCCAGTCAAAAATAGTTCTCATGATGTTTGCTTAAATCTGTCCCAGAATCATTGCAAGTTCTCATCAAAAGCTACCAAGTTCTTCTCTTTGAGGAAGCACATTTCAGTCAATAAGTCATCTTTGCCTGGTTCCAAGTATGGCCTGAATAGGAAGTTTACATCCCGCAAAAAGTCTAGATCGCATTGCATGGCAGAATTAGACAAAAAGGTTGTTGCATTAGATTTGAAGGAGAAGCATGCTGGAAATGGATCTAGAATAGAAGAAATCACAGGCAGAGTCTCTCTAAGCAGATCCAGTGTTTTGAAAGTCAGAAAGAGGAGGGGAGCATTTAGTATCTCTCAAGAGCAGTCAATGGCCTTGAAATCTGCATCGGAGTGTCACAGTCATGAAGTAGGTGATGATATAGATTCTTCTACCAGAGTTGGTGGTGATCTGGAGAATACATTTAATGCTGTAGAATCGGGTAGAAAAGAGATTCAAGCTAATAGGGACAACATTGTGATGAGGCCATGCTCGGAAGTGGATGCTGGGGGAAATGCTATAAGTTCAAGCAAATCTTTAGGTTCGGAGTTCCACAATTTGGCTAATCCTTCCAATGCCTTAGCTGGCTCATGTCAGTTAGTTGAATTTAAGAGGTCTTCGTCTGGAGCTGAAACACCATCATGTCCTACCGATTCAAGTTTGGGTGATGATGAACAGGATGCATTTTGCGTGGATGAAGTTGGCAACAGAATGATTGCCCAAGACACTGTTATGGGGGGAGGAACAGATGCTAATGATGGGCAGGGAAATTACTTTACTGGGCTTGATCCAATACCCATTCCCGGACCACCTGGGTCATTTTTGCCAAGTCCCGGGGGTATGGGTTCAGAAGATCTCCAAGGTACTTCATCATTAACCACTAGTCGAGTTCATTCCTCTGAAGATCAGCATGATCTGGTTGAAAGAGATTCATCAGATTCCCCTATTTCTGCAACATCAACCGTATCTAACTCCATGATTGCAAGATCTGATGCAAAATCTTCAGAAAAACTGGCTGTTGGACCTTATGTAACTAAAGATGAGATTAGATCTGGGTTCTCTGGTGCTAGCCATGATGCGGCAGAAAATATTGTCCCAGCTTCGTGCCCAGTGACCGCACAAGCAGAAAGAGTCAATCTAGATGAATTGGAAGTGAAAAAGATCCTTCCTGAAAAGGGACCAATCAGTTTTCGAAATGATCAGCCTTGCTGTTGCTCACTGAAAGAGGGGACATCTCAGGACGTTTCTTTGAACTCTCAAGAGTCACAACTTCTAAGAAGACGGACCATGGTGTTGCCTGCTCTTCCCATGCGAAAGGAATTGAGTTGTGATCCAAGCAGGAGACCTAATTATTGGAACTCAATGCCTGAAGTGATTCCTTTAGGCAATTTCCGAAGTTCAGGATCTGAAAAGCGGGTTCTCCCTGTCATGAACTTGTCTAGAGCTCCTGTTTCTGTAAAAGTTTCTGCTGATTCCATGCTAAAGTCCCCTAGTTGTGGTGATTATGATTCTGCTAGTCCTTCAGCTTCCAATCCCGTTCTCAGGCTGATGGGGAAAAATTTAATGGTTGTCAGTAAAGATGAAAATGTAACCCAGCAATTCAGACCAGCCCAGTCGGGTTCACCGAATGACCATCCAATTCCACAACTCCAAGCACTTTCTGAAGTCTCTCCTGGCAATATTCAAGATGAGAACATTCATTCCTTTCATCAAATGGGCCTCCAACACCCTCGAATCTCCAGTCAGAAGCAATGCAATAAAGATTTTGAAGTCAAGCTGTCAAACTGTTTTGCAAGCCATGTTGCCTCTAAGACACCGCAATCATCCGCCTCTTGTGCTTCTTCTTCAGGCATGTTTTTAAGCAAGAATGTGGGTGGTGGTTATTACATGCCTCCCTTTGAGCCACATAAATACAATATCGGATACCGTTTGCCTAATGACCGCGATGGAGCTAGAAGAAATATACCATATCCTCCTTTTATATATAATGTCGAGAAAAGTACGACTTCAGGCACCCAACACAGGAATGCAGGTTCTACCTCTAATTCTGTGAGAGAGGTCATTGTCATCGATGATACTCCTGAAAGGGAAACTGATTCAGCCAATGATGCACTGTACTCTGATGGCACAAGGGAAACCCGGGTAAGTTCAGCCGGCGTTTCTATTCCAATGGCTGGGAGCTACAACTCGAGGCATGCAAGTCCTTTTTGTAGTTATCACCCAGTACAGGATTCTTTTCCTTACCATGGATCATCTCTGGTGCAAACTGCTGCCTTTCAGATGCCCCCTCACAGTACGAATGCGAGTCCGATTAAGTGGAATTGTACTTCAGATGGTTCAAATGTTCAGCCTGCAATTTCTGTGACGGCTTCATCGTCCTCCACAGGTCGGCCGAGATCTTCCTTGTATTATTCTCCGAGCTTCACATAGCCACAGGCTTTGCTGCTACTTTGACATCATATGTGTACCATACCTGGGTTTCAGATCAAAAGTGAGCTGAAACTCGAAGAGTTCTTGAGTGACTGACTGCCTGCTGCAAACTTGATCTTTAGAATCAATTTCCAATGGCACAAGTATGGTCATCGTTAAAACTTTTCAAATTTCGGAAGATGAGTTCTTAAATTGTGTTGTCTATGATGAACTAGCTGCGAATTATATGTAGTCAAAACTTTGGTAGTTCTATATATATATATAATCAGCTCTACATGAGCCTTCTGTGCAGGCAGGATTAAAAGCTTCCTTGAGACTAATGTATAAGCAACTTCGAATAAGTTACCTTGAGAAAATTTTCTTTTCCCAATACATGAAGGATGTTTATCTTTTTTACTCACCATAGCTGTTGCTGATGCTGCTTCTACTTTCTTTCTTTTTTTTTTTTTTTTTTTTCTTATGCTTTTTGCATTCAAGTAATTTTGATTCTAATATTAGAATTTCAACATTTGCATTTGTTAGTTTGAAGTTTTGGCTATGGCGTGTTTGTTTGCTTGTAAAATTCTTGACATGCATATTAGTCTGGATATATGATGTTAGAGAAGCAAACTTTAATGTTTGAAATGATCCATTGTATATTTATGTTCATCAAGAGCATGTTTCTTTAATTGAATAGAAGATAGTATTGTACTCTTGTCCAATCTCATCATATCTTATGAAACTACTCTTATCAAATCCCATATCTTATGAAACTAAGTGTTAGGGTTTCATAGCTCGTCTTCTCTTTTGTTTTTGTAATGGATTGATGGCATGATCATCTGGGGATAATTTAGCCATTATGGGTACCATCCCTACATATAATTGAGGGCACATGCCCGGTTTTCTTGACAGGAATCTCTGCCCCATCACTTGGCCAGGGATTGTTTGGTGATGGCAATGCGGTGGCCTTGGCACCACAAATGTTTCTTGCGGTGTCAAGTTGGAAAAATGATATTATATCATAATACTTTCCAAGAATATATATATATATATATATGCATGTATGTATAACCAAAATGACTTGATAGTAATATTATACATATATATTTTTATGAGTTTATTGTTTTAAAATGTTTTATTTTTTTTTATTTTTTTAAAGTCTTTTCTGAGCTTGATAAATTTCTTATTTGATAGATTTTAACGAAAGAGTAGACACTCCTTTTCTATATCATGCACTCATTTTTCTCTCTCGGGGTAGATTGTTCCATGTACGTCAAGTTTGCTGATCATATTATTAAAACAAGTACGTACTAAACTAACAAACACTTTCATTTCTAGGAAGAGGGTTGATGAGTGAACATTGCACTAAGTTTGAAGGCTTTCACGGTTCTATTCTTCTTTCTTGTTGGTCATCTTTAGTGTATTATTGTATGTGGGGAAATGTAACAAGTTGTGGCTCAGCCATCCATGCATAGAAAACTTCACATAAAATTAAAAACGGGTCATGTCAAAATGATGACACATAGGACCCATTAAGCAGCCAGCCCTTCGAAAACCCACTTAGTATTTAGCCAAATTTACTGTTTGTGTGTGCATATATATATATATATATGTATTGATCTTCCCCCACCTTCTTTATTTCCTTCGTTTGGTTGTTCCAAATATTGCATGGTAACCACTCATCGAGCTCGAACAAGCCTTACTGTCACATGAAATATGGCCGTTGCAAGATGCTCTTACTAGTAATAGTGCAGGCTTTGTGTGTGATATATATATATATATATAGAGAGAGAGAGAGAGAGGGAGAGATACAACGGTCAAAAAGAGTTCAGGGAATACAAAAGGCAGTTGGATTGCCAAAATCTTTTGGTACAATGCATTGGGGGCTCATCATTTAGTTGCTTTTTTCACATATATTAATATATATGCACAGATATATTTTTAATTTATCTTTTATTAATTTGCTCTGTGCATAAAGGTTAATTTTTCTATATGTTGGTATGAATTAATATTATGATTTTTAATTTTGGGTTGATATTTTATAAGTTATCTGGTGATGGAATGTATGTGGTGGAGTTTGCATGGTGAAAGCTCGACACCTCAAATTAAGTCTCCATAAAGTGGGTCCAACCATCCCCCATTAACCCATTTGTGCCAACCTTTTCCTGCAACCAAACATTAAAATAATCAAAAGCTCTCTTGTTTCTATGAGAAGCCCCATATTCTTTCGTAATTGATGGACCAGCCATGTAATTCATAATTTTTTTTTTTGAAGATGCCCCTAAAGTTGTAATATTTCAGTATTATCGCTGCCACAGTGGTATTAGAACTTTTCAACCCTCCTTATAATAAATATCATTAAACTTGCGTACTTCTGTCTCTACTGCGTGTCTTAATCTCAATTTTAAGCCTAAATTTTAAACCAATAAATTTAGAGTCAAGGCATAATTTGTAAAGAAAAAAAGTTAATTTTTTTTAAAAGAAAAAAAATTACTTTTTCAGTAATTACTTTTTTTTTTAATTTTTTTGCTAATTTAACATTTTTATTCTCTTAAAAGAGGTTTAAAATGTAAAAATAAATTTAATTATTTCAAAAAAATTCAACAAAATTGAGTAGCTACCCTTGAAACCTAAAACCAAGTCAAACAAATAATTATGCTGCGGGTGGTGGTCTATTAGGCTTGTAATCCAGTTCATTGTGGATTGTGTTGTCTTTTTCTTCTGAACAAAGGTATAGGAAGATAAAGTAAAAGTGTCCTTAGCCAATGACGTGTTGAATTTCTTTTGAAATAGTAGAAAAAAATACCTTGTGGTTTGAGAGCTCAAGATTAACGAAAAAAATTTGACAGCTATTTCAGATAGACTGTTTGCTTGGGACCAATTTATTTACCTCATTTTCAGTCAGTCAAATTCCGTTATGATGAAGTCAAGTCGAGTTAAGGCTGGTTTGGGAAGAAAAAAAAATTAATTTTTTTTTTTTTTTTTATAAAATGCTATTACATAGTTACAAAAAAAAGTTAACTTGTTTTTTTTTGTTTGGAAAGGAAAAAAAATTAACTTTTTAATAGTTAGCTTTTTAACTTTTGATTAATTTGACAATTGTGCCTTTCATAGTTTAAAAAAAAAAAAAAAAAAATATAAGAAGTTAAGTTTAATTATTTAAAAAAAAAACAAAAAAAGCTGGGTAGTTGGAAGAATGGCAAATAGAGTCTAAGTTTCAGTTTGTTTGAACTTGACTTAAATAAATAGTATAAATTTCGAGTACGAATTTAATGTTTTGTACAAGTTCAATTTTGATTTTTTGAAAATTAATTTTTGATTTAAGAAACTCACAAATAATTTAATCTTTTAAAATAATATTTTTTGAACTAAAATATTATAACGTAAAATAATTAACTCAACTAAATCATAGTATTATTCCATTAAACTAAAATAACTTCATTTTGATTTAATATATATATATATATATACTTATTTTTTCAAGCTTACTTAAAACTTTTGAGCAGAGCACTTGAGTCAAGTTTGACTTAAATTTTAAATGAGTTACAAACAAGGTTTAAATTTGACTTGTTTAAAATCGTCATGAATCTAACTCGAGCTGAGGCTCCATCAAAACCGAATTCCAACCACTCGGAAAGGGCCACCCCACCATGAAGACAACCAAATTCCCCAAGCGCGGTTTATTACATGGGATTGGCATTGTGTCATCTTCAGTTAATCAGCACATTAATGAGTATTGAATGGAAAAAAGGAACTATTCTACCATAATATTCTTATAGTAATGGAATCTGTATAATAAAAAGTATTTTAATATATATATATATATATATTTTTTTTAAAGTGAGACTCACAAACTTGCCTGCCTTTATCATTCTTCTACTGAATAGTTTTGTAAAATAATAATAATAATAATAATAATAATAAAATGTATAGCATCACCTTGGATCCATGTAGGAGTTGGGTTGGGCCGAAGCTCATTGCATTTTTTAATATTGAAAACCAAATAGTCGGCCCAATATTATAATGGGCCAAAACCGAAGCTGCTAGGCCC
>JAVXUM010000037.1:29742697-29756128 GCA_035590655.1 Pouteria glomerata
AGTAAGAAACTTAATAAGTAGCAAAATATTGAAATTATGCACTTTACTTTTGATTATGTACTTTGTTTACTTTTCATGTTATTGCATTTTAAAATTGATTTGCATCATGCATATACTATTGTGAATGTAACGTGAGCATAAGTTGTCTGTGATCACGCCTCTACAGATACCATTGTAGGACCCGCACATGGGAGACCAGATGAGCCTTGAGTCCAGCTAGATGACTTCACAAGGAGTATCGCACAAGTGTAGCCATTTTTGTATTTTGATGAATGTATACTTGGAAGAAATGAAAAGTTATGTAAAGGTTTATGTATGTGATTATGGGATGGAAATGGCCTGAGGGTCGGTGATGTATATTGATTTTGGATTTGGAGGATGCATATTTATTTTATCTTTTGGAAATGTAATGGTCTTAATGCTCGTATATGGAACTTATGCTTTTGGTTGCCTCTTATATTCATAACTATCAGTTTACACTAGTTCGAGGATGAGAACGTATAATTTTAGTGGATGTTGGATTGGGAGATTGAATATTATACACAGGGTTATTGGTTACAGGTTCAGGTTTTAAACCATTTAGTCCTTTATATAGTAGGGGAGGTTTTGTGGGTCCGTTGCGTGATCGCAGCGTTGCTCTGATGTTGTTAACCCGAGTTCTCATGTTATATGTGTTATTCACTCACCCCCCGGGTCCCCGGGCTCGGGGCGTGACAATATTTCAGTAACATTATTTTACAAAATTTTTATTTTAGCTAGAGTAATAATTAATTAAGTTGAGCACATTTAAGATACATACTTGTATTGGGTAATTTATATTTTAAAGAAGAGAAAAGAAAATAATAAATTCATTAGAATTAGTTAATCAAAGAAGATAATACTATTATTTTAAATGTGTCTCAACTAAATCAATTATTATTCTAACTAAACGTTGTTGCACACGCAATACGTGTGAATTTTTTTGAATAATCAGTAAAATACTTTAATTTCATAAATTATGAGTATTTACTTAATTTTTCTATTAATTTTTATTTTTATATACATGGTGTACACGTGATACATATAAATTTTTATTTTAAAACAATGTGCATGTCATTAATTAATTTGTTAATTATAAAAAAATTAACAAAAGTAATTCAACTAGTAAATGATTAGTAGTTAAAGTTATTTAAGTAAATAACACTTAATTAAAAATTATTTAAAAATAATAAAAAATTATAAAATAATAAATAGTTAAATGACATCTAAGAAAGATGAAAAAATAAATAAGTGAAATTACTTAATTATATAAAAATTATAAAAAAATTACTTTTTAATTCTATTGAAGTACAGGTATTTATAAGAAATTAAAGGATATGGAGAGAAAAAGGAAAACTCCATAAAAAATAAAGACTTTCAAAAAAAAAGTTTCAACAAACTTATGGATTTATCTTATAATAATATAGTTATTTATTCTTATAATAATATATAGATAGATATAGATAGATAATATCCTATTTCTATTTTCTCAGCAAATTATACCATATTTTTTTTTCTTCGCAAATTATGAAAATGGAGGGGATAATCTTAATAGGGCTGTTCAATTTTAATCTAATAATGAAAGAGTATTAATGCATTTTTTGAATTAAAAAATGTTAAGCGTCCTCGATTGGTTAGATTAATTTGACGGCTCAGATGGGTTGTCACGGGCGGTGTCCGAATCCTAAAGGAAGAGACAATGAACGGTGAAATACAATCTTGGAAATCTGACGTTAGGGTAAGCAGTTAGGGCCGATAAAAGGAAAGTGCTGCGGCTAGCAGAGGGATACCCGGACGCATCAGCCATGGCGGCCTCGACCGCAACGTCGGCTGGAAAGCTCGGAGAAAATCGGAAAGGTGGAAGCTTTCGGAAGCTTGTGGGATGGGTGCATCGGAAAGAAAGATAATTGTTAAGAGGAATTTTTTAACTTTTCTTTCCGATTCCCCCCATGCCATTGGTTTCCGATCGCTCCTTCCTTTCCTCCTCTCTCCCTCTATTTTCCTCATTCTCTTAGCAGAATAATCATCTCTCTTTTCGTTTTACAATCTGTTTTTGTACATTCGATTCTGAACAATTACTTGCTTTCTGTAAATTTCTCTGATTTATTTTTCTGGAGTTTCTATTTTGTCCATTCAATCGCTGCTTGATGTTTGTATGGATCTATGTTAATAGATGGATGAACTGCTTTGTATTTAGTATTTACCGAAAAGAAAAAGAAGATAAAGCTAATAAATTTAGTGCCCAATTGTATGATGCTTAGCAAAACTATTTTGGGTGTTTGATTGTGATAGCAAGTTAATGTAGTTGAAGTGATTACGGGTTCCATATTGTTATCTTGTGTTCTTGCTGCAAATTAGACAAGATATGCAAAACTAGCATGCGACATTAGTGTGAACAAGAATTCTATGGCACTAAATCTATCTTAACATTCTAGTTAGTGTGAATAATTTATTCATGGTACTATAAGTGTGTCTACATTGTCAATGTTATGTTGCTGTTTGCAAGATTCCAATCTGGATGGACTATGCTCTGTTCAAGCAGGAAATGGGGTGCTCCAAGGGACTAATGTTGTTTTCATCTTTTTGATGGTTGTCTCAACAAGGACAAAACCCGAAAGATATGAGTGGGGTTAAGGTATATTTTTTTGGTCCAAGTCTAATTTATGTCGATTTGCTTCTTGAGTAAGAGAATCTATAACTGAGAATCCAAAAATATTCCCTCTGTATTTCTTTTCAAACCATAAAAAACGTCCAAGCATAAAGAATTTAATTCTCTCTCTCTTTCTCTCTCTCTCTCTCCCCGTGACTTTAAAAATTCTCAGTTTTTATATTTACTTGTCTTCTATTGATGCAGAAGGATACCTTCTTACCTTTCAAGACACAGAGAAGCAACTGTCTGGAATAGTTAAAGTCGCCAAGGTAAGATATTGCTTTCTTATGGGGGGAAAAAGGATTTTTTTATTTTTTTATTTTCTAGTCGTATGCATATATGTATATTTGTGTCACCTCATCTTATTTTTGAGCTCAAAGATGCACTCCTGTATTTACGCACAGCAGATTGTTGTTATACTTGCAATATTTAGGCTACTTGTATAGTTTAGTTTTAGTGCTGATTTCTTGAAGGGTTCACAGTGAATTATGATTTTATCTTTCATCATCTGGTTGTATTTTAGATTTAAATAGCTGGGGTATGCATTACGAAGATACAATATTATGCAATTTTCTTGAAATTCCTGTGACAAATTCTTATCGATGAGTAGTAAATAGATATCCACAGGTAAGGAGTCAAGATCATGTATTATTAGTGTACAGTTTTATATATTAAGAGAAGCTAATGACTTTGATTTATGATATTCACAAAATTTTTTTATGTTAATTAATTATACATATTTAAACATTCAATTTATTAATGATTTAGCTTAACATGCTAAATTATCTAACAAATAAAAATTATTAACCAATAAAAATTCGAATACGCCCTGTGTTTCATGTATCACGACTGAAAGCCAAGATAAGGAGAGACATCTAACTCTCCACAGCCTTACCAACAGTGGATAGCTATGGTCATGTGGTTCCAGAATCTGCTCACATTTTGCAGATCAAGGGTCGCCGTCGAGGGAGAAGAGTTTTCAGGAAGCTCTGGTACACTAGAAAGGGTACTTGCTTGAAGAAACAACGTAAGAGCCATTGAAAAGGTTGTTGGCCGAGCACCCAATCTTTGAGTTCAAGGTTTGTTCTGAAGGGGAGGGGAGTTGTTACAGCACCTTTGAGAAAAATAAGAAGAAGATGAAGAATACAAGTATGGTGATATAAAGAGAGAACCCTGAAAAAAGAAGATCGAAAGAAGAATGAAGTAGAGAAGTCTGCTACAAAGAGGGTTGTTGGAGATGGGAATAAACATTTGGAATACATGGGAACTCACCGAAATGTTGAGGGTTGTCAAATCACTTGGGGAGGGAGACAGGTGGACGGTCCAGATAGCACCACAAGCCAACTCCATCCTGATTGTTAATCGACGGCGGAAACAACGGCCCAGATAACTTTGGTTGGTTTAAGATATTAAAGAAAGGGGACAGAAGTCATAGAGGGGGAGATTGAAGAAACAGAAGCAGTATATATAGCAAGTTGTATATATTGAACCTGCCAGAAGGGAGTATATGGGTAATTACAGATGGGGTAATTATTGTTTGGGCTGGCGATCCTCAGCTGTGAACATGGGAGCGTGCTTGGGCCCATTAAGGCCTGGTCCAGTCTCAATTCAATCGCTTCATCATTCGGCCCATCTCACCAGAGTCTGTAGATGTTTAGTATAACCATCTCACAGGCCCAATTATAGAGTCTCGTATGGCCCAACATATTTGTTTATTACATTGTATAGGGTTTTCCCCTTGTTGGAAAATTATGCAGTAATGAACGGCTAGTCCTGGCAGAGGAGGTCACCAGCCCTGAAGTAGATATCATTAATACAATTCACTTCATTTCCTTCAATTCTCCATTTATTTTTTCCCGTAAAATCTTGCATTTCAAAATAGGCAATTTGGAAACACTGGGAGAGCAGCAGCTGCATGGATATTTAAAGATTAGGGTAGTTTTCCTGACAAAATCAAAGGAGATAATTCATAAATGCATAGTTGGCTTTAATGGCAGAGATCATAGCTTCTATTAAGGCGTTGAATTCAATAAAGCATTTAAAGAGTGTGAAAGTGAAGCTTTTTACGGACTGTAGTTAAATTATAAAGTACTTGAAGAATAGGGAGAATGGTAGTTGGGAGCTTAAAAGTTTGCTGAGTGATTTGGATAGATGCTTATTAGAGATGCCAAATTGTTGTATTAGGAAAGTTAATAGGATGGTAGTTAAAGAGGCTCATGATAGTGCTAAGAGTGTACTGGATAATTAATTATATATAATGAGTATGCTTTTTGGTTTGTCACAAAAAAAAAAAAAAAAATGAAAAGGAAAAAGCAACAGGGAAGGGCCCCCAACAGGCTGAGAAGGGGACACTTGAAGGAGAGGTTGGATTCCTAAATGCACAGCAACTCAGATGAAAATAGTCACCGAATTGAAGTCTCACACGAACTTAATAGTTTTTTGACATCTTACAAGAACTTGCAATACAATTTACATTCCTTTGTAGAATCATTTACAGCAATAAATCAGGTACTATGATCTGTTTCACTGAAAACCAATATTTGTACATGTACACAAAACAATTGCATTGACACAAAGAATACGCTTCAACACAATCCTTCTGACAGTCCATTTTTGTGGACACGGTTAAGTATACTGACTTGAACAGACAAATGTTCCCTTTTCCCTGTGCATTTCAGAAACCTTTCCAGGCAGCAAGAACCTCATGGAAGATATCAGCAATAAGTTCCCTATCTGCAGAGTGGAGGAAGGAATTGAAATCATCTATAATGTCAAATATCTTCCCAAATTTCACTAGGTAACGCATACAACTAGCTTTTAGTTTTGGCAATTGATATAGAGAAGCATTTTGAAGCCTTTCGAGCACATTCTTGCTATCAATATCTTCAAGAAGACTCTCATGGCACACCTCTTTCAGGTCCGAGATGTCATACTTGTCAGCTGCTTGGAGAAGAGCCAATCTGTGGATCAGAAACTCTTCATGCTGTATGTTTCCATACATGTAACTGAGAAGAGCCTGGCAAGCTTCGATCGACATGTCAGAGATGTTAACGGTGGAGAGTTCCTTCTCTTTGAGGTCGTGTGAGAACATGCTGCGGAAGACTGGCGACCGGGCTGCGAGAACTGCACGATGAGCTCCGATGCTTCCATCTGAAGCGTTTATTATAATGTCTGTGTGAATGCTTTCTGATAACATCCTACCAAGGGATGCAAGGGCTGTCACATTTGATTGCTTTTCTGTGGATCCTTCAGCCCAGATGGAGCAAGGTTCTCCACCCTGCATCTCATGCGCAGCATATTTATCAGATAGAGGATATGACTAGATAACATACCATCACAGAACTTTAGAGTGTGATATGGTTGAGTAGTGGGTTAGTCACTTAAATGAAAACATTGTAATGTATATTCTGTGTCTTTGTTTTAGTAGAAGAGTATTTTTCTTAGAAGACAATTGAATGTATAGACAGTCATATTCTATATCAATTTTTTCAACAATTTTGTACTATGATGTGGTGGCAGCATGTGTAATAAAATACCATTACAAATTCTCAATAGGGGGATTTTTTTTGCACGCCCGACGTTAAGTATTAGTTTTGGAAGTAATGTCCCTACATTGTCTAGCATGTGGGTTCACATTTTTATAGTGGTGCATGTATACCATAATTTTAAATATTTATAGAAAAAGGTTTTCCATAGTATACAGTAGCATGTGGTATTCTTTTCATTAGTGATGGTGGTAAATTCAGGATTTTGTTATAGTAAGGTCAAGTCAACAAATAAATATAATATATTTAATTAAAAAATAAGGACAAAACTTATAAATTGTTTAGTGTATAGGGACAATTTATTTTGATAGATATATTTTATGGATATAAAATTATAAAAATATTTTAAAAATTATACTATTTTTTACAGAAATTTTATTTTCAGTGGGGTCAAAACTTGTAAATTGTTTGAGATTTAGAGCAATCTGTTTTAAGGAATATATTTTATGGGGGTAAAAGTACAAAAATATCTAAAAAATTGTATTATTTTTTACAAAAATTTTACTTTTCAAGGGTTAATTGATCTCCTTGTCCCGCCCGTGATTAGTGAATCAATCTGATAAAAATTCATTTATGTTAAAAATTTTCATTTATGTTCGGTCTGTGTATTAACATAAAATAGAAGAATTAGAAGGTAGCTAATAGAAACATACGTCCGGAGGTGCAATCTTCAAATCAAGGAATTCAACGTCAATGATGAATTTGCCCGTTAATGGAACCTCAATTGGCCAGACAAAATCCTCGTGATTCTTGAGCTGTTTGTCTGTAATTTCTGCACTTGCACAAAAGCAACAGTTAAAAACAACATTGATCAAATAATAACTATGGGAATGAATGAGAGGTGTTTATCGTCCGGTTAATCGAATTGTAAGTTAAAAAAAAAAAAAAAATTGATAAAAAATTGATGACGTCTATTTTTTTTTTTCTTTGAACTAAGATCGAATTATTGTAAACGATTAACTGTTTAACGGTTATCGTCTAAATCGGTTTGATTATCTATTTTTATAGGATTTTTTTACAAAATAATTATTAACTTATAACTAATTAATTGTACATTCAAGATTATAAAATTAATCAAAAGTCAAACATAATTTGACAATAATAATAGCATATTAATATAATATATTAAAAAATTATATAATATATATTATACAATTTATATTAATAATAAAATATGATTGATTAACCGAATTAAAAATTGAAATCGAAAATCAAAATTTCAAAAAAAAAAATCAAAATTGAAACTATCAGTTTGATTAATTGTAATTTTTGATTCAATTTGCTTAGTTTGGTTCAGTTTTTTGATTTATTGATTTTTTTTTCACCCCTACAGATGACTATGAAAACATGCGGAGAGGTAATGAGGATTGATTTTCATCCATGAAACTAAGTTTTATATCAACAGTGACAGAAGATAAGAATCTAAAAGAATTAAGATTCAAGATCTAATAGTAATTTATTACCTGGGTGAATCAGAGCCCTGCGATCTCCAACAGAGCAGATAACTCGAATGATAAAGGATGCAATTGGAGGGTTGTCTCTGGTTATATTCGATATTTCTGGGTACAGTTTAATGAATAGTGTCCGATTCTTCTCCACAGATAAATGCCTTCGATTCCCAAAAGAATAAAAAAAAATTTAAGAAAAAATTCAGAGAGAGAATAGCAACTGCAAATCAAAGAAAAACCGAAAAAGAAAATTCAAAAATTTTCGTCCTAAGGTTCTGTTTTCTTCTCGAGAAAATTCATCACAAGCCAAGAAGGTAAGGTCGTAATTTCTAGATTTTTATCAAATTGGATCATTGAAGACCACTTGGATTTCGGGTCGTTTTTGTTTTCCGTTACGTAATAGTGCGCTCTGTTTTTCTCCTCTGTTTTCTCGGCGACCAAACAAAACATAGCCAAAATTCAGAGTCCGATAATAAATCAAAATCGTCGGGAAAGTAACTCACCAATTCCACTTGCCAATCTTGAAAGGATCGGACTTGCGGTAGGTGCACGAAGCCAAGTTTTCGATCCTCCATTGGGCGAGTCGCGAGGTGGTTTCCACACGGTAAGCAGAGTCGCTCATCCTGGCGAAGGCGAGAGCGGCGGTGATATCATGGATACAGTCGAAGATTCCCTCCAAAAACAACTCTCCGGGCTTCCCCAGATTTGCTACTCTCACGCTTCCCCTGCTTCATACACATATATGTATCTATCTCTGTATACACCTCTCTCTCTCTCTCTCTCTCTCTCTCTCTCCGCGCAATGATATGACACTACTGAGAAGGAGAAGATTCTCCAAAACAACTTGCTATATAAAAATTGTGCATAGATTTCGATGTTGGGTCTTCCTATTTTGGTTGGTCCAATTCATTTGTGGGATTTGGGGGGCACGCAAGGATTTTGATATTTGCTTTTACGCCATTGATGGCGAAGTTTGGTTTGCTGGTGAGTTGTTGATTCTAGAGGGAGAAAGAGAGGGTGGGCAGAGAGAGAGAGAGAGAGAGAGAGAGAGGCGTTGATCATTCAGTGCTGGCATGTTGTTGGCTTATAAACGCACTTCATAGTGGTTACATCGAACTTGGGAGATTATTAAATTGCGAGGATCTCTGTGTCCTTTCCCAATTAAATTGCTCATCAATCTTGGTATATATGTCATTTATTTAGTTTTGTGCACATGTATTTGTGTATGCTTGGAAAGGAACACATTTTGCTTTGAAGGAAAGTATCACTCCCTGGGTGGGCAAACTACCAGTCAAATGCTTGAGAAACAACTTTTATTTCATTTTATAGTTTTCTTAAAATTAATTATTAATTTTTTAAAAATAATAATCTTCTAAGTTACTCTAATTTGCGGGAGAGTCGTGACAAAAGTATTGGAATATTATGCTATGTTATCCATGGAAAATCCATATATTTCTTCCTCCCATCATTTCTGCTAGAGGTGCTCTTTGTGACTAAAGGCAACGAGTGGAGCAATGTGAATTTTTTTTTCAATCTTATTTATTTATTTTGTTGAATGGAATTTCAGTAACCAACTCTTTGGCCTACCAAAGAATGGAACCAAATTTAGAAGAAAAACAGAGAAAAGGAAGAAGCCCATTAATTGAAGTTGCAAGTTTTAAGAGTAGTTGCAGCGCAACTATTAGTTTGAGTAATTTAAGGAAGAAAATTTTGGAGGTGGCGTCAGGGACTCAAATTAGGTGACACGCGAATTTATTTTTTATAGGGTTCGAATCTCTTACGAACTTAAATGTGTGAGAGAAAAGGTGTATATTTTTCGATTTACTTACCTACTACACGACTCATTAAAAATTATAATAAATTGATAAAATTTTGAGTCATCCAAAAAAAAAAGTTTGGAGGCGGCTATCATCTAATCAAACCTTGCACCTGTTTAGTGGCTTACTTAAATTGATAAAATGCTGCATTTATGACAAATTTTTTCAACACTTTTTACAACATTCAGAACGACGGCGTTTTGGACTAAAAAAAAAAGAACAAAAATGTCACACTTACACCCTCTTACTGACACCTTACTGGTCACGATAGACAGTGACCAGTATATTTTATTCAAAATTATCACAACCGTTGAATGTCCCGCTGGATGAAGGTGACATTCAACGGCTGTGATGATTTTAAACAAAATACACTGATCATTATCCATTGTGATCAGTAGGGTATAAAACATGATGTAGAAAATAAAAGATAAATAAATCTTTCTGCAGAGCCATATGAAGAAGGAAATTTTTTTTTTTTTTTTTGGGTCCAAAATGACGTAATTTTGATATGTTGTAAAAAATGTTAGAAAATATAGTGGTAAACGTAGCATTTCTCCTTACTTACGAGAGAGTAGTACACCTTTCCCCTAGCTAGATGGCGACAGCCAATTGTCAGCTAAAAGAAAGTTCAAAAATTGCTTCTTTGTATTTGTTAAAATATTTATTTTTATTACCTTTTTACTTAATTAAAATAACTTAATTAACTCAAAATTTTTAAAAACTATAAAAAAAATTTGTTAATAGTTATTAAAAATTATAAAAATTTTTATCAAACATTCAAAAGTTATAAAAAATTATTACTTATTTCACTAAATATACTACAAATTGTAATTAATAACTACAAATTGTAATTAATAACTTTTGATAAAAAAATTAAAAATTATTAAAATTTAAATTTCAAAACGGTAACTTAGTGTAATGAGACAAAGCGAATAAAAATATGAAAGAAAGGAAGATGTTGGTATTTATTTATCCTTTTGGAGAAAAAGCGAAACCACGATTAAACTCCTTTAAATGTTTTAGATCATTATTGTATCTAACTTTATGGTTGCTTAACAAAGAGAAAAAAAAAACTTTATATGGTTGCTTAATTGTCTCCTTACCAAACTAAACCAGTGGAATACTAAAATTTCACTAATAATAAAATAAAGAATTGGGAAATTTTGGATTATAACCAAAAAAAAAGGAAAAATGATGGGAGGAAAAAGTTGGATTGTTTGTGGGGACACTGATGGGTGAGGCTTGGAACTTTGAGGGCAACATGGGAAAAGGACAAGAAAGGTATCCAAGTGACGGCCTCCCAACCTGAGCCCTTAAATTTTTGAGTGCTGCAACAAAAGTAGAATTAGAAAGCCCTGCCTTCCAAGTTTCAACCCATGGAATTGGGAAGGAATACTTGCAAGTTGTTTCATACTTTTGAGAGGAAAGGAGGAATCACTGTTTGTAATCACAAGGTGAAAGTTGTCCTTTTCAATATCTATTCCAGTTAAATTATGAAAAATAAAATGTTAATATTATTATCAGAGTAGTAGAGTTGTATTATTTATTTTATTATTTATACCAAGTTGATTAATGATTGTACATTATTCTCATTATAGTAAAATCTATCCTGCCATTAACGTTTGTCATTGTAGAATAATGACGCACACACACATGTTATCTAAATCAAAATTTTAAAATTTTCAATATATTTTTAATGATCAAAATTTTGGTTTTATAGTATTTTTCTTTTCAAAAATATATTGAAATATTTTGAATATATTAAGGCGTTATTTGGTATATCTGTTTTGAACTCATTTTCTAGTTTGCGTTTTTTAAAATAAGAAAAATAACTCAAAACCCATTACGTCATTTGTGTTTTTAAAATCTAGTTTAGAAAGTAAAAAATAGATTTACACAATAAATACAAAATAGTAAAAAAGCCGGTTAGAGTGTTTTTAAACCAAAAAAAAAAAAAAAAAAAATTTAAATACAAAAAATAGAAAATATCAAATTAGATCCGTTTTCTATTTTTCTTATTTGAGGATTTTCAATACATAAAACACATAAAATAAAGAGTGAAAAATAAAAACAAAAAAGTAAAAATACAAACCAAATAACACCAAAACTTCTAGAAACGTCTCTAAGAATAAACCTCCAAAACTCGGGTGCAAAAGGTTATTAAAATACCTAAAAATATTTAGAAGTAGAAAATAATATCTAACTCAATGTGTGAAAAATAATAATAATAATAATAATAATAATAATAAATTAATTAAATGTTTTATTATTTTACCATGTTGTCCGTATTTTTAGTATGTTTTATTTTGTTTAACATTTGGCATTATTATTGTTTCTTTTCGGCCTCTTTAGTTATAATAATAACAATAATAGTAATAATAATTAATAATAATAATAATAATAAAATTATAAATTTTATTTCTTAATTTTTTCTAACAATGAATTTATTGCTAAACAAAATTTCAAATTGTAAAGCTAGCCACCAGCATAGGTTAAAAAAGGATAAGAGAATTATGAAGTTGAAATTATTTTAGTAGTTGAAGTTATATTTTAACCTTTGTTATATAAACATTTATAAAAATTCAAACTTCAGGAACCCACTAACCAATTTAGAATAGATGAAACAAATTACTTCTAGAAATGACTAAATGTCAATACCGAACAATCAAGACCAAAATGCTAATCAATTTGCGCCTAATCAGTGAACTAGATTTGGCTTTGGAAAAGTGAAAAGAATGGCAAAATTTGAATGGTCGGGGGAAATTAATTGCCATGATTATTCATACAAGTTATTTTTATTTTTAATGAGGACATCATTGTCAAAGAAATGAAGGGCCGATCCCCTCAGCCTCAGATATTTTAACGATACCAATGTATTTTTTATTACAATATTGGGCCCCGTAGGCCCATTTCGTAGAAATGACTCTCAAATACCATGATTGAATAAGTAGACTTGGGAGCGTTAGGCTGTGATGAGTCTATGATCGCCACCATATAGATCTTATCAATGTCTGGATTCGTAGTCAGGGTTAGCATGCGATTTGGCAATCATTTGGGCTTTGTTTAGTTGAATTGGAATATTGAAGAAGATAATAGTAAAGGAAAATCAAATCAAATCAAATCAAATTTTTTTTTATCAGGTAGGATCGATTATATAGATTTGACGATATCAATCAAATCTATTTAGAGATATGTCCTCCGTTATGTCTCTTTAAATAATGCCATGTTTTATAATTTCTTTTCAATTGTTCTTGAGTCTCTCTTTATCTCCTACGCCTAATAATCTTCATACTTTTATACTTTTTAACAGGTGATTCTATTGAATACCCTTTAATATTAGTGAACCATCATAAACGATTTTATTTTCAATCGGTACTATTTCTACTTTACCTTTAATCTCTTCGTTTCTAATCCTATATTTCCTTGTGATTCCAAACATTCATCTTGTTGTGATATCCTACCACCAAAAAAAAAAAAAAAAAAAAAAATTGAAAACAAAATAAGTGTTTTAGAACTTATGTTTAATTTTAAGTTATTTGAGATAAGTTTGGAAAAATGTTTAGGTGTAATATGTTGCTTGAGTCCTTGACATGAAAATATTAAAGTATAATTTTATTATTTATACATTATCAAAATTTTAACACTAGCTATATGCCACAAATGTCAAATAAAATATATTTTTGTTATTTATTAAGTGATTAATTAAATATTTTAACTTTATTTAGTTATTTTTAATTATGTAAATTATTAAAAAAATGTGATAAAAAGTAGAAAAAATTAATTTATAAATTACGTCGACTAAACTGGATGAACTTGAATTCAAGAATTAATGTAAGACTGAGTTTGAAATTGAAATATTAAGCCACACACCTCTAAGCCCCGGTTGGATGGTGCTAAAATTTCAGGGGGATAATTTATAAAGGGGGTATTAGATAAGAGAGGATATTATTTTT
>JAVXUM010000037.1:29762390-29773012 GCA_035590655.1 Pouteria glomerata
GTGTACCCCGCCGAGGGTCTGCCGGGAAACTCTGCCCTGTATCTTTCAAAACCAAGGTTCAGTGCATTGCGAACAGAATAACGGATATTGCAATCGACTCTCCCAAAAGTTTGTTCAACATGATTTAGGTACCCACCGAAGATCCTCGAGCATTCATCGCTGACACTGGCTATTAGTGGTGAACTAATGAACTTGGCAATATCATTTGTATGTGCAGAGAAATTTGTTTGAGGAAGTCCAGATTCCAAGAAGCCGGGTCGCTGCGGCACACAAATTGGAGTTCCCAAATTTCTTCCAAATGTTTGCTCCGCATGATGAGAGTACCCATGGTGCCTATTGCTTATACTGACTGTCGGTGGTAATTCAATGCGCCTAGTGATATTTTTCGTACAAGCAGTGAGATTTGTTTGAGGCTGTCTGCATTCAAAGAAATTTGGCTGTTGTTGTGGTGTTTGAATTGGAATCCCCTGAAATTCTTGAGATCTTCTGTGAACTTTCTTCCAAACTTTTCGGCTTTTCCTAGTGGTACTGGGGGATATGAATTTAGTGGTACAGGGGGATATGAATTTAAAGGTCGAACACTCTCCCAGTGGGAAGGGCTTATCACACTTCGGACCGTCTCCTCTCTTGTTGTTGTAACCTGGATAATCTCCTATTTTAAATTCATCAGACCCCAACCCATCCAAAGAACTTTGAGATGCGAGTTCCTCAAGATTCCAATTGCAATATGGGTGTGTAATTTTGTGGTTAACATGAATTTCTCCATCAGCTTTTAGCATGCTACTTGCGTTCTTGAAAAATCCACGCACAAGATTCCTATGCATCCTGTATGTTGCGTGAAATGGGTAATGAAAAAATAAAAAGAAGGCAATTAACCCGATAATAAACAAAATCAACCTCAAGGAAACAAAAACAATTAAGCCTAATACGGTAATGAACAAATTTTTTTAATGTTTTGACACGAGTAAAAGTTTCAAGCAGTAAGGGCGTATATATATATATATATATATAGAGGAAGGGCATTTGAGCGGCGTTTGAAAATATAATTTTTAATAATTTTTAACTAAAAATTGTTAATTATAATTTTTCGTATGTTCAATGGAGCAAGTTATAATTTATTTTTAGGTATTTGGTAAAATTTTTAATAATTTTTAGTAATTTTTTGTGTTCGGTAAAATTTTTAATAACTTTTAAACGAAACAAATTATTGTAATAGAACAGAAAAGTAGTAAAAATCAGTGTTTTAACAAATATCAACTTTATAACTTTCATAGATTTTTACATATTTTTGTACCGACAAACCGGGTACACGACACTTGTTCGAGGAGCTGAATGGACGTCGGATAGGAATACTTTTATCATATTAGTTGCTGAAGCATCCTAGCATGTGTTCATGGTGAAGGCATGTCCATCATTATTGAAATGAAAAAAAAAAAAAAAAGTCATCAAATTATGAGAAAATCACTCACTCAATAAGACTGTCCGAGTCTTCTTTCCCATGGAATCCTGCATGAGGAAAGTTGAAGATAATCCGGTCAAACTTCCGCTTTCGGAGGCCGCTATGAAGCTCCATTTTGGTTGCATCCACTCCATGTAAAAGGGACGCTCCTAAAGACTTCAATTTTTCCAAATTTGACTTTGCTTGCATGTAATTCTTGATCAGGGTATCTAGTGAAAGAGAGAATAAAGAATATCAACTCCAAGGAGATAGTAATAATTTAAACAAATGTACTTAATTTTGGAAAAGCTTAAATCCGAAGCAGAAATGCTAAATGTTCTTAATTTGTGATTCAATAACTACGATCCAATTTTTTTTTTTTTTTCACATACACTGGATATATCAGGAAAAGAAATTACCTGTTATAGTTAGAAACCCCAGCTACAGCTTATAGAAATTTAAAATTAGTGTTCACTAATAATTATTGTAACTGAAACCTTGAATTTAACAATTTGAGACATAAGAAAATAAAACTTCTACTGTTTAAAATTTTGAAAATTATTAAAAAATATTAAAAATTTTTAAACTAAAATTATTCATTTTTTATCTCTCATAATTTTTACCAAATTGTATCACTTTATTACATTACATGCTTCTTCAAACTAAAAATAAATAAGAGATACTTCTCTCGAAACCAAAAATATATTTGGATCAAGAATATATATTGCTTTTAAGCCCCAAAAAAAAGAAAGCATATCCGGCCAAACACAGTGCTTTTTTCTTTTTTAAAAAAGAAAAAAAAAAATTACTTTTCCCAAAAAGTGGTGATAGAAAAGCAAAAGGAAGGTGACCCTGACAAGAAAAAACATATCTTGCCTGGTTGTCATCAAGGGAAATGAGTTAAAAAAAAATTATAAATTTAAATGAAGTTTATTAACAAAAATATCAACTCATTTCTTTCTTACTTTCTTAATCCAATCAAGAAAGAGCACTCTTTCACATTTTCTCTTTTTTTCCTTTCTTTTTTTCTTCCCTCTTAATAAATTTAAAGTCATAATCGAAGCCCATCCTTATAAAAAAACGAAACAAATGGGTAATAATTATTAGGCCGAAAATACAGTCCATGAAAAAAAAAGATGATGATCATGATAATGATGATTCACCACATTGTCCAGAAATGATAGCAGATAAAAGAACTTTGAGATAGCATAAACATATGTATGAATCATCAACTATATAGAACATGCATACTTTTTATAGGGATTTCCGTGTTAAGAGGAAAAGTACGACATGGGTTTTGCTATACACATTCATACGAACAAAAACCCTAGTAAGTGGAACCTCAGAGTGAACCAAACGCAAAGTCGACCATAAAATCGATGAGAGAGAGAGAAAGAGAGATACCATAGGAGTCGAGGGAAGAAGCGACAATGTTAGAGGCGGATTCAAAAGCCAAGGCCAAACTCAGAGAGAAAGAGAAGTCCCCTTCACCAACCAACAGTATCTGATGAGTCGATGAATAGTGCTTCAGCCATTTCTCACTTCCTCCGTTTTCTTCTCCTTCCTTCTCTGTCACTGCTACAACTACCGCCTCCTCCCCTTCCGCCATTAACGATCCCTCTGGCGCGCGATCTCTCTGGCGCGCACTATCATACAGAGAGAGAGAGAGAGAGAGAGAGAAAAAGAGAGAGGAATCGGAAAGGATTGCGACTGTTGTTGTGTGGTAAAGTCTGCGGTACGACAAACTCAATTTTGATATTATAGAAGCCTCCCAAGCTGCATATGATAACATGTATGCCACTTCAAAAGTATTTTTAAGTTAGAATAAAAAAATTTTACCAGAATAATGTTCTTGTGGTAGTTTTATAAATAAATTATATTTTTATCAATTTTTTATTTTAAAATAATAAATCAACAATTATTCATTTCATGTGAAATTGTGTTGTATTATAGGTGCGTTTAATTTATAATAAAATCTAACAAAGTTTTACAAATCTCAACAAATTTTAAATTTGTTATTCACTGTATAAATTATAAGACAATAATTTTTATAAATTTATCCATGGTATTATCTTTTTAAAAAACCTTCTTAGTAAGATTGTATTTTTAAATTCTTCTAGATCTTTGCCATGTATAAAGAAATTAAATAAAAATTTTAAGTATTTAAAATCTAGTGTTTGTTAGATTTTTGGATATAATTGAGAATATTTTAATTTTTTTTTTAACAAAAAAATGATTCTTTTAACACTTATAGAAAGTATTGAATCTAGAGTATGTTTAATTTTTAGGTAAAAATATTCTTTTTTTTTTTTTTAATGAACCTGATTTTTGAACTTCTCAAACAATGAATTTTAAAAACTTAAATTCCAAATAATTGAAACGAAATAGAAGGAAAATATTTTTTCTTTGTTTCAAATTTATAAGGAAAATAAGAAAGAAAATAACAAGTCCATCTTATTTTGACAAGATCTGCTCTGTTTTGGAAACAAGAGAAAAAGAATGGAAAGAAAAGAGAAAATAAAATAAAATAAAATATCATGCTCTTCCATGTTGGTTTCGTAAATTATCAAGGAATGAAATAGATGATAATTTAGAAAAGAAGATTATTTTTTATTTTATACTCAACCTTTTTTTTTTTTTTTTTTTAATTAATTTTTGACAATTCACGTTCACTACAGAATAATATTGTTCGCAAAGGCGTCTTAAAGGGTCATCAATCTTAGTACCATTTTCACTCAATTATGCTTAATCTTGAAATTGTGATGAAATTCAGAACCCACACAATTTTAAAATGTATTATATTATAAAAATATAAAATTTAATAGATATAGCATTTCACTTCACCTATTTGTGCAAAATACGATAAGAACGATTCACAGCACCTCAGTAATTATTCGCTCGATAGAACTCTACACTGATCTATCTCACAAAATTAGTTATTCAATTTTTATTTATACTTTAGAAATCAATCAAAAGAAAATCAATGGTATCAGAGCCAGTAAGGTTTTGAAATCTTTTCACTGAAGCAAAAATAGATTATATTTTAAGTTTTAAATTATGTACTTTATCTTATTATTCTCATCCGTTTCTTAAGTTTATTTATGGATCGTCACCAAAGTAGTGTAACATACGATATTAGGCAAAGAGCTAAGGAAATCCAGTGCATAAAACGTTGATAGATGAGTACGCAAATTTAAAATTAATTAAGGATTAAAATAATAAAATATTATGCATAATATAAAACTTACTAAATTGCCTCTTTTTACTTTAGTAGGATTCCTTAATTCCATGTCAAGAAGAATCACTTCAAAGGCCTTGATCTCTATAAGCAAAAATAACTTTGTTATCAACAATACCAATTTAGTAGAATATTATGAGAATACCCAGGAATTAAATAGATGGACTATACCAAATATAAATCCCAGTGAAATCTATTGATTAGGTTTCTTTGAGAATATTAATAGATCTAAAATTTTTGTTAAGAATATGGAACAAACTATAATTATGGATAACTCTGAAAAGACAAAAAATTTATTTTCTAATTAAGAATATGGAACAAAAATAGTTTGGTGGGTACAACTATATTCATATAGGCTTAATTCAGGTTACATTTAAACCTTTGACCTTACCTGACTTGAATTCATCAATTTTAGCCAGCTTAAGAGATGCTAGATATCTCAATTGGAAAGATTCTCTTATGGGAATAATCCAAACTAACCTATGCCATGGTCCAGCAAATGATTGAGCATAAAAATGTAGGAGATTTTTATGATCAATTTGAATTTAACATTCCTCCTTCAAACTCTAGGTTTAGAAGACCAAAAATGATTTTGAAAAAATTAAAAGAACATAAAAATTATGTTTTTCCAAAACAGAGTTTTCCAAAAAGAAAAACACCTCCCAAGGATAAAAAGATTTTCAAAAAACCAATAAAATGTTGGAAATGTGGCAAAAATGGACATTTTCCTAACGAATATTTTACAAAAAAAAAAAAAAAAAAAATAGTCAACTTTGGATTGATTAAAAAAAACTAAAGAAACTATTTATAAAATAGTCTTGAACTCTTAACCTCAATTTGAGGAAAAAAAAAAAAGTCTAGCGAAGATGAAATATTTGAAATATCTCCAGATACTAATTCATCAAAAGATGAATTAGAAGAATGTCATTACTCTACATTTTCTTGTAGAGATTCTAAATATGTACATTGTAACACTGAAAATCATAGGTCTAATTGTCTAAAAGACAATTATCACCAATATTGGGAGGCATTATCTAAAACGCAAAACTTAAAATTAAATATTTTAACTTAGTAACAAGAAAATTTGCTTAAGTTATCTAGTGAAATAGTAGACTCCGCTATTAAATAGCAGACAATGGAAAAATTTATTTCTATAGAATTTGATAAACTCCCAGGACCTGACTCATATAGTATGAAGGAAATTTATCAAAAGATGTCTCAAAAGAAATTCTAAAACCCGTGACTATTCAAGATCGTAAAAGAGAGGTTAATGAATTGAAAGTAGAAATAACTACTTTAAAATCTGAGAATAGTTGAAAAAGAAATGGGTTATGTCACACCCCGGGTCTGGGGACTCGAAGAGTGAGTAAAAATCAAAACTGGTCATCATATCAGAGCAAGCACATTGGTCACGCAACGGACTCACAAAACTTCTCCCGTTATATAACGGTCTAGATTTATCGAAACGTGTACTTGATAAAATAACTTGGGCAAAATATATATACGCTGCCAAACAACCATGCAGCAGTTTTACAAATTAAGCATACTAGTTTATCAAAGGCCGCACACCCGGACCAACATTAGCCAATATATATGCATAAGAGATCCACTATTTTGAAAGTCTATGAATTTATACATGTCTCGGCCTTAAGACCATTACAAACCCAAAATCAAATGAAATATATATACATTACAGTGTCTTCTCAAAACATATTTTATAAAATTCAAAACTAGTCCAGTTCTTGCCAAGACATGGGCATCTCCTCTTTTAACTTTTACCTTAGGTCCCTTCTAATCATCCTGAGTGAGTCCTGCATGGACATCTGTAGGGACGTGAGCACAAACGGCGTGTGCCAATGATACTCGCCATAATATAAATATGATGCATGTAATGATTATGATACAATGAAACAATAATAATCCAATATCCGTAACATGATAGCAAATATCTCAACTCACAATTCACAAGCAAGTTTCACATGCTTTTTCAAATGTCAAGGTGTGCATTATCAACATTTAAACCATTAACTTGTTCATCTTGTGTATGCATCACATATTAATCTTTCACACAATCATTGGGGATTGGATACCAATCTGGCGTGCTTATTCTGGGCGACGCTACGCCCCTGGTGTTCTTTAGGATGGCAACTCAGGAGACGCTATGCCCGTGTGTATGCATAAGTTAATACACTACCCTCATTTTGTAGGCTACTAACCTACTGGTATGAACCACCAAATCCTGTGCAGGTTCCGAAACTTTCGACCCGAGGGTATCTCAGACCCTTCTTATTTTCTGTACCCCACAATCCCTAGCGCACAACCAATCGTTTCATTTTCTTTTCTTTCCATTAGGTTTGTAAGTTATGTATTGAGTATACATGTAGCATAAATCCATTTTGTGAATTCATGTTAGCAATATCATTTATTCAATGAGTAAATCACTTATCATTCACTTAACTGTAATCAAGATGATTCAAGGGGTTCTCTGAAGCATTATTATCTCAAACAACTTCCCATTCATTAAATCAAGTCAAATGTAACATGCCATAATCAAGATGATGCATATATGAAATGAACTAGAGGGGTTCATTTAAGAAGTTTCACATGACAAGAGGTGAAGTTGGTATACACCAAAGAGGGTGCAAACTACAGTTGAGGTTCAACAAAGTAGCTCGGGCGCGCAAGGCGTGCTCAGTCGGGCGCCCAAGGCGTCGGGCACACGACCCATTACTCAGTCGGGAGTCCACCTAGGGGGAATTCTGGGCACACTGTAGCTCGAGGGCCCAAGCCCTTATCAGGCGGGCGCCCACCGAGAGGGTAGTTTTTCCGGGCTTTGGCCAATCTCAGGTTCTTCTTTCAATGGTCCACAAATGATCGTTTTTAAGTACTAGTTTCCATCATACATCTATTTTTCTATCTCCCTAGTTTACCCTAACCCAAAGCCTCACAATTTTCTTCCATCTCCTCCCATCACTTACCACCATGCAAATCAAACCATTCATCATCTCTATTCCTAGTTGGGTTCCAAAGGTTTAGTTTGTTTCCCTACAAGATGTCCTGGTTTCCTTTGCTATTTACCACATCTAATAGAGTCAAATGAGAAGAAGAGAACCTTAGATTTATATTAGGAGAGTTAGAAATTCCCTACCTCAAATCCTAGCCCAAGTTCTTCAAGAACTTCAAGATAGGAATAGCTTCGAAGGTGTCTTCAACTTAGCTCCAACCTTCCAAGACTTCAATAACTCACTCTCTTCTCTTGACCTCCCTTTCTTCTTGGTTCTTCTTCTCCTTCTCTTCTTAGTTCTCCTTCTCTTTTCTTCTTCTTCTTCCTTCTCTTTTTTCTTTTCTCTTTTCTCCCAATTCTCTCTATGGCCGAATGAAGTAAATTCCTATGGTTCTCTTCACTTGGCCGGATGCTACTTAACCAAATGTGGTCTCTCTCTCTCTCTCTTGGACACTTGTTCACACCTCAATCCTTACTAAGTCTTGCAATTCAATGCTCCACCAACCAAAATATATATATGTATATATTAGGCACTAAGTCTTCCAAGCATTAACTCATGGGTCCCACTTGTTTAATATTTCTTTAACTTACACTTAACTACAAAACAATTGGAAGACCAAACCATTTGGCCGGCCACCTCTCCTCCCAACCTTCTTTCTCTCATTAATAGATATACCTATGTGGAAGTCCAAATTAAGTTGACTTAGTCAAGCTTGGTGCCAAACCTTTACATGGCTGGTTTACCTCATCTTTCCCAATTTTTCTTCATACTTTAAGTCAAACAATTTTACTTTCTTGGAACATCACCTAGCCGGCCACTATGCAAATTTATATCCCATTATAAGTCATTACTCACATACACAAACAAGGTAACTCATTCTAGTTTCCCAACACTTAGAGCAAATTAAGGAACATAACCTTTAGACACACCAACCTATAATTTCATCTCCAAAAGAAGGTAAATTCTTGATTCCCATTCATTCAAAAGATAAGGGCATCACAATAGTGATGCGAGTCTGTCATTTTCTTAGCTCTATGATGTGATCTTCCTTAAACCACATACAAATCATCCATAATAGGAATCCTAATATGATGATTCACACAAAAAGCAAAATCATCTTGCACCAAAGAACTCCACGCTTGAAGTCTTAGAAATGTCAAATAATATAATGGTGTTCCTGATATCTTGATCTTTCCGTTGTAGTGCTTAGGACAAATCATGTGTTATTCCCAATATTGATTTCATCAAAATACAAAGTAAACACAAACATAAAAGATTGTATCAATTTTAATAAATGCAATGCTTCAGCCTTTTGATCTGGATTTGTTCCATCCTCCATAAGCACATCAAACACATCAATTACAGATGAAAACATGTTAACCAAGCTCATAAAAGTCTAATAATGCGATCCCCATCATGTCTCACTAGGCTAAATAAGAGCGTTTTCTTAATTCAGGTCTCATCTGCTTATGATTTCTTCATTTTCTAGGCTCTCAATAATTCTTACAACTTATTTTTCTCGTAGAGTATCCCGACGCTTATACGAGGATCTAACCACGTCAATAATATTAAAAATCAAGAGAAAAAGTGTGGTAATAAAAACATGGTTCTTCGCTATTACTACAAGAGTTAGTTGAAGTTGGTGAGCAAAACAATACATATAATACGCACACTCATTCTCTTTTAAAATAAGAGTCTTCAACATATTAAATTCACCTTGTATATTGTTTGCCCAATCATAGCCTTGCCCATGCAACATAGGTATTTCTAATTTGTGTGAAAATAACAACTCTTCAAGTGCTTTTTTAAGTGATTCAAACTCAATGCTCAACCACACACTTTTTTTTTTTTGTCTACAAATCTCAAAATAGTGGCCATTTGTTCCTTTGCTGATACATCACAAGATTCATCAAGGAGAATAAAAAGCAATCCATCACCAAATTTTCTAATTATAACATTAGTTGTTTCACATGCACAAACTCTAACAATATTCTTTTGAATTTGAGGCATTGTTAACTTAAGATTCTTAATAGCATTCTTAAGTACAAGATTTCTTACCTCTTCATTATGATTTGTTAAGAACTAACAAATGCTCGTACAGTGCACGAACTGTCTATCCCCTAATTTGGTCTTTAAATTTTTTTAAAACTTTTTTCATCTTTTTTTTTATTAAAATTTATTTTTTTTCAAAAGCTGTAATTTTTAAGTATATTAATCATATTCAAAAAATAAAAAATAAAAAATTCATGTCTATGTAAGTAAAAATTATCTATTTAAATAAAAAAATGAACGAAAATGGTAGTATTTTTATTTTTTAACTTTTGATGATTTTTTAACATTTTTTTACGAATGTGATTAACACGTCTAAAATTTAAACTTTTTGAAAATAATTAATAAAAAAATCATACAAAATGAATAAAATTGAAAAAACTAAAACAAAGAAGAAAAGAAAAATAATCTTGATCATTAAGCAAATTCAGGTTTGAAAATATACTAAATTTAAATTATTTAATTTACTTATTATAACACAAAGAGTGTAAATGTGTATGTAGCTAAAAATTTAAATTTTAAGTACATTAAAATTAAATTTATAATTTAAATGTTTATTCTTTAATGTAGGACAAATAATCATATTTTGAAAAGATTTTATAAAAAATTTAATGATGTAGGACAAATGTCAAAAAAATAATTAATTATCTATTTATTTAAAAATTATTAATTTTCTATTAAAAATATGATATGCATATATATCTATTATATACATATTTGAATTTCATAAAAAGCCTCCAAAATAACCCCCAAAAAAGGCCCAGTCATCCCTCATAAACCCCCCAAGCCATGCCCTCCTTCTCAAATAAAGCCTTTGTCACCCCCAGCAAAAAAGAAGTCTCTGTCACACTTATAAGTCAAGCGTCACGTACACAACAGTTAAATCAATCGT
>JAVXUM010000037.1:29773112-29788684 GCA_035590655.1 Pouteria glomerata
GAAATGAAATAGGGAGGTTCATCTAAGAAACTTAACATGATAAGGAATGAAATTGGTATATATTAAGTCCGGTGCAAAGCAAAGTTAAGGTCTAGCAAAAGGGGCTCGGGCGCCTAAGGCATGCTCAGTCGAGCGCCCAAGGCGTCGAGCGCACGACCCCCTGCACAGTCGGGCGCCCACCAAGGGGGAATTCTAGGTACACTGTAGCTTGGGCGCCCAAGCCTTTATCAGGCAGGCGCCCACTGAGAGGGTGGTTTTCCGGGTTTTGGTCAATCTCAGGTTCTTCCTTCCATGATCCACAAATGTTCATTTTTAGGTACTAATTCCCATTATACATTCATTTTTCTATCTCCCTAGTTTACCATAACCCAAAGCCTCACAATTTTCTTCCCTCTCCTCCCATCACTTACCACCATGCAAATTAAACCACTTATCATCTCTATTCCTAGTTAGGTTCCAAAAGTTTGGTTTGTCTCCCTACAAGGAGTTATGGTTTCTTTGCTATTTACCACATCTCATAGAGTCAAAAGAGAAGAAGAAAAGAACCTTAAATTTATATTATGAGAGTTAGAAATTCCCTACCTCAAAATTTAGTCCAAGCTCTTTAAGAACTTCAAGATGGTGCTAGCTTCCAAGGTGTCTTCAACTTAGCTCCAACCTTCTAAGACTTCAAGAACTCACTCTCTTCTCTTAACCTCCCTTTCTTCTTGGTTCTTCTTCTCCTTCTCTTCTTAGTTCTCATTCTCTTTTCTTCTTCTTCTTCTTTCTCTTTTCTCCTAGCTCTCTCTATGGCCAAATGAAGCAATGGTTCTTTGGTTCTCCTCTCTTGGCCACTTCTCTTCTTAGCCAAGTTTGTTTCTTTCTCTCTCTTGGACACTTGTTCACACCTCAAGCCTCACTAAGTCTTGTAATTCAATAGTCTGCCAACCAAAATAGATATATATATATATTAGGCACTAAGTCTTCCAACCATTAACTCATGAGTCCCACAAGTTTAATGCATCTTTGACTAACACTTAACTACAAAACAAATTAGAAAACCACCACTCTTTGGCTGGTATTTCCTCTTCCACCCATTCCTTCTCTCATTTGTATATATATGCCTATATGGAAGTCAAATAGTCAAAATCAAAGCTACTTAGTCACAATTGGTGCCAATTCTTGCTCAATGGCTGGTTCACCTCATCCCTTTCCAATTCTTCTTCACATGTTAAGTCAAACAATTTTACTCTCTTGGAACATCACCTAGCCGGCCACCATGCCAATTTTATATCCCCCTATGAGTTACTCCTAACATGAACAAGCAAGACAACCTTTAGACACTCCAAGCTATAATCTCATCTTCAAAGAGAGGGTAAATTCATGATTCCCATTCATTCAAAAGATGAGGGAATCACATTCTCCCCTCCTTACAAAAATTTCGTCCTCGAAATTTTACAATACATGGAAAGATAAAACTCTTTACAGGATAGCTAAGAAAACAGGGAAGGAAATCGTTATCGCATTTTTGCTTCGCGCTCCCAAGTTGACTTATCGATATTGTGGTGCTTCCATAATACTCAAACCAACAGAATCGTCTTGCCTCGCAACACTTGGTCTCGAGTGTCTACTAATTGGACCCATCTCACTTCGTATCTGGCGTTTGAGTTTACCTCTAATTCCGCCCAATCCAATACATGAGAAGGGTCTGGAACATATCTCTGTAGCATAAAAACATGGAACACCTCGTGCACATCGGAGAGTTGTGATGGTAAGGTTAAGCGGTAAGCTACTTCACCCACTCTTACTAAAACCTCAAACGGACCAATGAAACGGGGGAATAACTTCCCTTGCTTGCCAAAGAGAAATTGCCCCTTTCGGGGTGCAACCTTTAAAAACACGTGGTCCTCCACTTGAAACTCCAACGGTCACCTCCGTCGGTCCGAATAACTTTTCTGTCGACTTCTAGTCGTTTCTAACCGTTGTCTAATAAGTTTTACTTTCTCATTTGTCTCTCGAACTATTTCACATCCAATCAGGGCCACTTCTCCAACTTGTGTCTAGCACACTGGGAAACGACAAAGTCTCCCATATAAGGTTTCAAATGGTGCCATGCCGATGCTAGCCTGATAACTATTGTTATAAGCAAACTCCACCAGTGGCAAATGCTCTTTCCAACTTCCTTTGAATTCTAGGACACAAGCTCGAAGCATATCCTCTAATACCTAAATAGTTCTTTCTGACGGACCATCCGTTTAGGGATGAAAGGCGGTGTTAAAAGCATAATTTCGTCTCCATCGCCACTTGAAAACTCTGCCAGAAACGAGAAGCAAATCTGAAATCTCGGTCAGAGATGATAGAAATCAACGTCTTGTGCAACTTCACAATTTCACGTATATATATCCGGGCCAAGGAATCCATCGAGCCAGTCATCTTTATTGCCAAGAAATAAGCTGATTTTGTTAATCTGTCCACAATCACCTGAATGCCGTCACAACTTTTCCTCGTCCTCGGCAAACCTGTGACAAAGTTTATGGTCACGTGCTCCAATTTCTATTCGGATACAGGCAAAGGTTGTAATAAGCCTGCTGGCCATTGATGCTCTGTCTTTACCTGTTGACAAGTTAAGTACCTTCCCACGAACTCTGCCACATCTCTCTTCATCCCAGCCTAGTAGAACTGTCTTTTTACATCATGGTACATTTTCGTGCCCCCGGTATGCACTGCTAATCTTGACTGATGAAACTCTCTCATGACTTCATTTCTCATAGCTGAAGGCACAAAGAGTCTTCCCTGATACTTAACCTGTCTCCTCTAGTGTCCAGCCAGGCAAGTCTGTTAACCCCTCTATCTTCTGATAAATCTCCTTTATCTCTTTATCAGTTCTTTGAGCTTCAATCACCTTGTGCACCAAAGCTAGATAAGTCATTGGCATGTACAACATGTCTTTCTCTGCTTTATCTTCTAGGGCCAAAGCAAATTCATTGAGTGTCCCTAGCATTTCTCACTCTTTCAAGGCTAAGTTGGCTACTACACTCTGAGTCTTCTGACTTAATGCGTCTGCCACCACATTGGCCTTGCTAGGATGGTAATGAAGATCAAAATCATAGTTCTCCATGTACTCCATCCACCGGCGTTGCCTCAGATTCAAGTCTTTCTGGGTGAAAATATATTTGAGACTCTTGTGATCAGAAAAAATCTCGAATCTCTCACCATATAAATAATGCCTCCAAGTCTTAAGTGCAAAGATTACGGCTGCCAATTCCAAATTATGTATGGGGTAGTTGCTTTTATGATTCTTTAACTGTCTGGAACCATAGGCCACCACCCTTCCGTTCTGCATCAAAACACACTCCAGTCCCTCCCATGAGGTATCACAATAAACAAAGTAACCCACTTATCTCTTTGGAATAATGAGCACTAGAGTGGTGGTCAGCGTTTTCTTGATTTCTTGAAATGCCCTCTCACAGGCTTCAGTCCGCTCGAACTTTAATCCTTTCCTCGTGAGTCAAGTTAATGGAGCTGCCAGCCGTGAAAAGTCAAGCACGAACCTGCGGTAGTATCCCGTCAACCCAAGAAAACTTCATATTTCAAATACAGTTCTTGGCTGTGACCATTCCAGGACTGCTTCAATCTTAGAGGGATCAACTACTACCCCCTCTTTAGACACCACGTGCCTCAAAAATTTGACTTTCTTCAGCCAAAAATCACACTTACTAAGTTTGGCATATAACTGATGGTCTCTTAGCCTTTGCAGCGCTAGCCTCAGATGTTGTTTGTGTTCCTCCTCAGACTTGGAGTATATTAAAACGTCATCTATGAACACCACCACAAACTTATCTAAGAATTCTCTGAAAACTCGATTCATTAAATCCATGAAAACAGCAGCGCATTAGTCAATCCAAACGGCATCACTAGAAACTCGTAGTGGCCATACCAATTCCTAAATGCCGTCTTGGGGATATCTTCTTCTCGGATTCTCAATTGGTGATAGCCCGACTGAAGATCGATTTTTGAGAACATAGAGGATCCTTTCAACTGATCAAACAGGTCATCAATCCTCGATAGCGGGTATTTGTTCTTGATGATTACCCTATTCAACTTTCGGTCGTCGATGCACATCCAAAGTGTCCCATATTTCTTAGCCGTAAATAAAGCCGGTGCACCCCAGGGTGAGGTGCTCAGCCTAATAAAACCTCTTAACTCTTCTAATTGACTTCTTAGTTCTTCTAACTCTGCCGATGCCAACCGGTATGGAGGGATAGAAATAGGCTCCGTGCCCGGTATCAATTCAATACTAAACTCCACTTCCCGTTTTGGTGGCAACCCCAACAAATCTTTTGGGAACACATCGAGAAATTCATTGACTACCTTGGGTAAAAGAACTTTTTGCTCTTCATCCTCATCTTCCAACACCATACTAGCAATTAAAGCACACAAGTCTGTCTTTTTGTGGCTCATTCACGAGGGTAATTCAGGCATAGTACACCGGTCCACCAGGAAACGGATAGATGTGCCTTCGGGAGTAGATAAGGTCACCCTTCGGTTGGGGCAGTCAATTATGGTTTGATAAGTTTCAAGCCAATCCATTCCCAAGATGACATCGAAACTCCGCATTTCTAATACAATCATAAATTCTCTAACTACCCCTAACCTTATTCTGGGACGGGTGACACTTAGACAAACACGCAGGATCACCAACCACACCATTTTCAGTGCTCACGGCAAACACATGTATCTCATATGAAAATACCGTGTGAGGAACTGAGTTACATCCCCACAAGTGTAAGACTCAGGGGCTCCGTGTTACAATCCCTGACCCTTCCGCTAAAGAACTAAGTTACATCTTTAGTCGGGCATCCGCTTATCCCAGGCAGGCATCCGGCTGCAGTACAAAGAAATCTCATAATAAATGTATCTCATATTTACGTCCCAATTCTACATGACGAACTCTACTTATATATATATATGTATATATATCTATTGGGGATCATCTTGTATTTTTCAAAACTCATTTTATTTATTTTATAAAAATACTAATCCCATTAATATATAAAAAACGTGCCTCGGCACGTTTTTTATATATTAATGTGATGTGCCTCGTCACATCACAAAGTGGTACCCCCAGCCAATCAATGCACATCACATCAACCGGATGAAATCACCCCAGTCTAATGCACATGATATACTCAATTATGCATGATTAACATTAATATCTCTAAATTTAAGCACCCATAACACATATTATAGCCTCAAAATTCATATAATTTCATCATATAACCATAATATATGATAAAACTATCAGTTGAAGACAAAAAAAAAGTTGAAAACGGGTCAAAAATACCCTTCCGGAGGGCAATTGTGGGATGGGTTCAGGATGACTGCATGATAGCCGTGGGAAGACCACACCCGCGATCAATGGCTTGCAGCATGAATTCGAGCTGCTGCGAGCTCGATCCAGGGCACAAACACCAAAATCTGAGCACCTCAACCCCAGATATAGTATCATAACCAATAATCACAATATATATTTTAATATCATGTAATTCAACTCAAGAAAAAGCAAGATTTAACATGCATATATAGTCTCTCGTGCATGTATATACATAGCCATGTATATATATATTTATACAAATTCTCACATTTTACCAAAATATGCATATATATATACCAAAATGATTCCTACGATATCTAGAATATGAATCTAAGTCCCACCTACCTCGAATCATAAGAGAAATAGAGAAAAACGAAGAAATCCGATTCAGCCTTCAAACTTCAAGCCTTGATTTCTTCTTCCTGGGGCCAAATCATAGGAAACTAACTATACCACGTTGATCACCGCATCGAGATATCTTTCGATCGAATAACTTTCTGCTCTGAAACTCCCTCTTTCTCTTCCTTTTCTCTCCCCTCTCTCTCCCCTATATGTTTTCTGCAGTCAAACCAAAAAAGAAGAATAAAAAAAAAATGAAAAAGAAGAAAATGAAAAGATGGTTGGATCTTTGACCAATTTGTCCAATCCAATATCACTTCGAGCCAAACCCAACCCAGTAAAATAACATAACTTAATTCAGTTTAAATTAAAATAATTCAGTCCAAAATAATACAAAATTAACCAAATTCAAAATACCGAGTGTTACATAAACTGGATCTTCTTGGACTACAAGGGGTCCATCAGAAGTGGAAGAAGGTTCTATTTTGACATGATTCAAAATTTTAGCCCTTTGGGTTTCAGTGAGCATATAATCCCACCAACATCTTAGAGTTTCTGTGAATCTAGAGATAATCATCACAATCATTTTAGAATTGAAAACATCATTCACCTTTTGAACAATGGTGTACATCGACATCCTATGACATAGCTCATGAATCATCTTAGTAGATAAGCCATCTATGTTCTATATATAAACTGTACTATGATGAAATAACCTATGTACTATGTCATCCTGCTCTTCATAAAGAACATCTTGAAGAGTAGGTCTAGGTTAATAACATTTCCCTAAGGGTTTCTTACAAAAATTTGTGAGCTTGTTAACCTAGTTTTTTTTAGTAGAAAACTACTTATATAATTACTTAATGCTGTCTATTTTAGACACTAACTGTTGAGATTCAATCTTTCTTCAAGAAGTGAGTCCGAAACAATATTGATCTTTAAAGATCTTAATTTATCCTTTAAACTATCCATTATATTCTTAATAGTTAAATTGGGTTTTTTAAACCATTCTGCCTCAATTGGGAGCTTAATAATAAGTTCTTTAAGACTCATCTTTTTTGTCAATATATGACACTTTTATTTTTATCTTATCTTTAAGAGAATTTAAACTTTCTTCAATTCTACTTAATTGAAGTTTAATTGTTTGCATAAAAACAGTATTATAATTCAACTATTTATACAATTGATTTAAATCCTTCAATTGAATACTTAAATTTTCAAGAGATGAAGGTTTTATAAAAGAATTGGCTTCTAAACTTTAATTTAAAATCAAAGATTCTAGAGGAGGATGAACTGACTGACAAGTCGATCTACCTTTTAAAGTCCTTTTCTTCTCCAACATATTAATTTGGTTTTGCTGTTGTTTAATGTGATGATTCAAAAACCAAATTTATAATTTTAAAATCTTCTGGTAATTCAAGAAAATATGTATCTTTTTTAAATTTTCTATTTAACAGGACAAAATTTAGAGAAATACAATTTTTTAAATGTTGCATTTCTCAGATGCATGAAATTATTATTTAATTTACTTCTGAAAGGACTACCTAGGGTCAAATCATAGTGATGATCCTGAGTGAGTGGTTTACCTATTTTATAGAGTACTTTTTGACCCTTGCATTTATAATATGGTCTTTTATCCATATTAAACATGAAAACTCATTTTTTAAACTGTAGAAGAGGTTCTCATTTTTTCAACTTGGGATTCCTCCGTCCTTTGGTATGTTCCTTAGAGAATCTAAGAATCAAATATTCTAATTCCCTAAACTTAACTTTGTTCTTCTAAATCTCTATTAGATTCAGAATGAGAGATTGACACCCTATAAGGTTATTTGATACATCTAAAATCTAAGGACGATCTAGAAGGTTCAAATTGAGTGCGATTTATTGGAGAGAAACTTAACTCTATTTCTCCAGTAGTATATTGGATTATCTAATCTATCTCTCTATTTATTAAAGGTCTTATAGGAACTACATTTGGCAATGTCCGATTCTCAGTAAAGATTATATCTTCCCATCTAAGCATTTTATTGGTTACTAAGTTAGAAGACATTAAATTGATTTCTATTAAAACCGTATGTCCTACTGGATCTATTCTCTGAATATTAGGGCATAAAGAATGTAGCACCTTAAAGTTTACCCTATAGATTATTGTTATAGTCTCAGATCCTTCTAAAAAATTATAGCCATGAAATTGAACTCTTAAGCCTAAAGCTTTTTGGATATTCTTATCTGTCAAACTTAGACTCAAATTAGGATAGGCATTAAAATATATTGGACTATGGCATAGGCTAGTTAGAATTATTCCTATAAGAGAATCTTTCCAATTAAGACATCTAACATTTCTTAAGTTAACTAAAATTGATGAATTCAAGCCAGGCAAGGTTAAAGGTTTAAATGCAACCTGAATTAAGCCTATATGAATATAGTTGTACTATGTTTGAAAGTCTTCTTTGGACAATAAATTTATTATCTTTTTAGATGTATCCATAGTTATAATCTGTTCCATGTTCTTAACAAAAATTATAAATCTATTAATATTCTCACAGAAACCTAATTTATTTAATTCCTGAGTATTTTCAGGATATTTTACCAAATTTGTATTTTTGATAACAGAGTTATTTCTGCTCATAGAGCTTGAAACCTTTGAACTAGTCCTTCTTAACATGAAGTTAAGGAATCCTACTGAAGTAAGTTTTATATTATGCATAATATTTTATTATTTTAATCCTTAATTATTCTTAAATTTTACATACTCGTTTGTCATTGTTTTACGCCTTTGATTTCCCTAACTATTTGCCTAATATCCTATGTTATGTGACTTTGGTGACGACCTATAAATAAACTTAAGAAACATATGAGAATAATAAGAAAAAATACATAATTTAAAACTTAAAATATTATCTATTCATACTTCAGCAGAAATGATTTCAGTACCTTATTGGCTCTAATACAATTTATAAAACACAAAGCATAAGAGAAGAAGAAATAAAAATTACCTTAAAAGAAAACAAACTTCAAAAAACTTCAAACTTCTTTATTAATGATGATGGAGTAATTTTACAAAGAGGGATGGTAGTAAGACAATAAGAGAAAAATTTAAAGAAATTGAAGCGTGTTTGAACAAAGGTCAGACTTTTTCTTTTATACAAAAACTTAGATATTATTCGAATTTTAAAATATTTAAAGTCCAATTACAAGACAAAACATCTAATATAAAACAAAATACTCCCATGCACGTGGCATGTGTTGAAAAGGTGCAGTCGATTAGCCTGCTTGGGTGACAAAATCCTATAAACTTTAATAAAAGCACTAACAGTTGTTAACTTGGTGGACAGTTGGCTTATCTTCAGTGTCACTTAGGGTCTTCATGATTCAGTAAGGAATCATAGTACACAGCCGGCTACCTCTGGGTGAACAATTCCATGATTCTTTCACATGGTTTTTTCTTTGCCTTTATCTTTGTTCTTTTCCTTCATAACATCAATTGCAGCATCAATAATGTCTTGAGTAGTGGGTAGATTATCTTCAGGATTCTGAGATTCTCCCACCAAAATGTTATCTTTCAAGTGAAAGATCGAGTATCTACTAACATATTTTCGGTAAATTCTTCAAATGTGTCTTTAAACTTGGCTTTGACATACTCCAAGCATTTTACCATGATTTCCAATTCTTTAGGCTTTAGAAATCTTCTCTCTAAACTCTTTTTTAGCTGGAGTATATGATCTCTAACTTTTGGTTCAGAGGTTGAAGGTTGAGTTTTTGTCTTAAATACAGAAATAACTTTGTTGATCTTATTGATCAATTTTGGAATCTCAAGTCGTTCCCACCATTGAAAATGGAAAGTCCTAGTTAAGATTGGAATTCTCAATGCATCCTGATCGATGGTCAATCCATATTTTCATATCCATGAGATATTAAATTCAACCCAATAATAAAATACTGGTTGTCCTATAAATAACTTAGTAAGGGAAATTATCTTTCCCCCTGTACTTTGATCGAAAATCACTTGCACCCCCTGTACTTAAGAATTATGCACTAATACCCCATGTACTGTTATGCAAAGTGACAAAGGCAACGCTATGATGTTAAGTGGTAAAAAGTCAAAAGTGCCCTTGTTTTATTTCAAAGCCCTCACCTAAACACAAAAATATCATTCGGTCTCACTCTCTTTAGTCGAACTCCCCAAAATCGAAGCTAGGGTTTTTTTGGTTTCACCAAATAGGGGAAGGATTGCTGGTGTGCAAAAATCAGGTAAACTAGGGTTTTTTTTTGTTCTGCAAAGCTGATGTTTACTCTGGTATGTGGTTGTTGGTCAGGAAAATGATGTTCTCCTTTTGCTTTAAAGTAATCAAACTTGGGTAGGATTAGATTACCCAGACATGGGCCATGCTGTCTCCTTTATTGAAGCAATTTTGTGGTTTTGTTTTGTATAAAATGGATTTCTAAAACAAATTTGTTGGATTGTGCATAGATGGCTGAGGAAAAAATTGTGGAACTACATCACGGGGGGACATGCAAGGTGATTGCTGGAGGGACCACTGTATATAGTGGAGGCACAATTGAAGACACTGACAGGTTTGACCTTAACTTTATTAGTTTTATAAACTTGCAAGAGATTTTATTGGAAAGTGGGTACCCATGCATAAGTACCATGTATTACAAACTACCTGACATAGGGTTAACTGATAGGTTAAGACAAATTAGTAGTGATAGGGATGTTTTAGAAATGGTGAGGTGTTATGAGGGAATAGCCGTTATTGTTATGTACATTGTGAGAGGGAATGAGACTCCAGTTCAGGAGACTCCTATAATTGATACTCCTACAGTTGAGTCTTCTGTAGTCCAAACTCTTACAGTTGAGAAAGCAACAGTTGATGTTGTAGCTCAGGAGACCCCTGCAGTTAAGATTCCAACACATGTAGAGACTTCTATAGCTAAAACTCCAGTTTGAGAGACTCTTGCTGAGAGTCTTGCATATATGGAGACTGACTCTACTACTGTAGCTGAGGATGATGACTTCTATTCAGCTGAGGGAGTTACAGAGAGTGGTAATGAGGATGACAATCTTAGTTGGTTGCTTGAAGATTTAAATGGGGTAAATGATGAGGAGATTTTTAAAACCTAGGAAAACCTTACAGCTGCAGGTGCAGCTGCACATGCACCTATATGTGCACTTGCTCAGTCTGAGGGAGGTAAATAGGAAGGTACTGACGATAGAGAGAACAGTAAATGGTGGTTTGACTAAGAGTCCGAGATTAAGTTAAATTCTGCTAAAGGGTTAGACGGGGATGATGGTGGAGTCCACTATCCATATTTTGATAATGAGGTTGACATGGCAAACCCAGTGTTGAAAGTTGGTATGAAATTAAAAAATGTTCATGTATTCAGATAACCACTAAAGGAGTGGCAGGTGAGAGAAGGTTACGACCTAAAATTTGTAGAGAATGAGGGTACACAAGTGACTGCTATATGCAAGGCTGAGTGTGGATTTAGGATCTACGCTTCGAAGATGAAAACTCAAACTTAGATCGTGCAAGAATAACATCCACCTAAGATCAAAGTTGAAAACTCCGATAACTAACATTTGTTTATATGTATCTAATTTGATATTACATATTATTTATATGTTATAGGAATTTACTATTCGCTAACTGTATCAGACTACCAATATTTCTTGCACCATGATTGTACCTGTTAAGACAAGGATTCCACCTTAAACATTTGAGTATGTTGTAGTTTCGTCCTTGGAAGCTACTACCATGGTTGAGGTACATTATGCCAAATTGAATAAAATTTGAACTACTTAAAATAATGTCATGCAACCATGTGAAACATAATTTATTTTTGTTTTTTTTTTTATGCAAAATAGACTGCTACTGGTTTTTACACATAGCCAGTTGAATAATCTTCAACATAGACTCATGGAGATGACACTGGAAGGATATCCAAGTCCCGGGTAAATGGCAAATATTTTTTTATTTTTTTTTCCGTATCAGATGGATGCTAATTTTTTTTTTTTTTTTTTTTTTGCGCAGCCAAGTAAAATGATAGTACGTCTTCATAGCAGATACGCATTGAGGACAAGATTGTCAAGGTCAATTAGAGGTAGGACAGCTCAAGGTGGAAGTGCTGAAGTGATTGACATAAGCTAAAGTGATTCAAACTAGTGGGTTTGGAGAGTTGGATGCTAAAACGATGCAATGTGGACTTTGATCACTGATATGTCATATTCCTGCAACTGAGATTTTGTAATTAGATAGTTTTGTACGTGGATATACTCAATGTAGTCAGTAAAATAGATAGTTTTGTAAAGCACTGATAGACTTTAATCACTTGGGATTGGGGCATAGTTTTGTAATGACTGCAGCATCTTTAGTTTGCTGCTTAATGTTTTGATTTCTTGTAAAAGTGGAGCTAGACTTACTGTTTTAATGGTTAATTTAGAATGATTTCAACATCTTTAGTTTGCTGCTTACTGTTTTATAATGACTGTAGCATCTTAACAGTTGTTTTATTTACAAAGTTTAATAGTTTTGCAAAGTTTAATGGTTTTTGTTGAATAAGGTGTAAATGGTGTTGCAGAATTCCCTTTAGCTTAGTAAATGAATGACTTTATTCAATGTGATTTGCTGATTTGCTTTATTCAATGTGATTTGTTAATTGTTAGCAGTTGTAGGGACATTGCTTGGGCTAGTTTCTCTGTGTTGAATATTGCAAGGACATAGTTTCATATTGTTGTGAATTATGTGTTAGAGTATTGAATATCAGGTGTAATGGCAATAAACTGTGTTATAGAATTTCCTTTGGTTGAATACATGAATGGCTTCATTTTGTGGGTGTAGGTTGTGAGCTCTGATTATTAGCAGTTGCAGGGGCATTGCTGCTGTGTGACTGTGATTTTGTCACAGTCCTGTGAGACATTACTTGCAACATTACTATGGACCATTGCTTGTTGATTTTGTCACAGGCTGTGTTGTTACTACTACTATTGTGTGACTATGAATTTAGTGCAGCACTATTGTTAAATGGAGTTGACATTATATTATTGTCATTTGTTCCATTTTTTAGATTAACTATAGTTCCTTGGCAGGCTGCATGCATGCATGCATGTTGCTTAAGTTCTTTATTAATATTGTTTAAATAAAGAAATATTGTTCAATACACAACAAAAACATTAATGTTCAAACTCAAGTTCTTCATTGATTTTCACTTGCATAATGTCATTACAGGAGTATTCGTGCAATATTCCAAAACAATTAACCTCCTTCTACTTTAGAAATTAAAAAATACATATTCCATGCTACATTAGGCATCCAATGAAGCCAAATACATTATCAAGCAGCCTAACCCTATCCAAGTTCCAATCAAAGCCTACTTGTATATCCTTTTCCTAGTATTACAATTCTGAACTTCTATATCTAGTTTAGCAATTTTTTCCAACAATTTTGGAGCAACCTCCGATCCATAGTCACAGATTGGTAGGTCAATCCATCCAAAAAAATCACAAGTTCCTGCATCCTACAAGAGAAATATGTTAATAAAACTACTTACTGATTTTTTGATTTAAAATTTTAGGTTTTAAATTTCAAAATTAACTAAATTTTTTCTTTAAAATCAGTAGGTCCCTGGGTTTAAAAATGATAAATTTTAGGCTTAAAACTTCTAATTTTCTCTCTTCAGCTTTGAAATTTTGTTTGAAAAATCAATCAAAAAACAAAAAATCTATAGATTTAAATTCTCTTTTCCTGGTTGTACAGATGAAGGGTTTAAAGTTTACTCAAAAATTAAAATTTAGGGTTTAGAAATAACTAAATACACTTACCTCAGGTCTTCCAAATCTTCCACAACCTAGAAACCTCCTACCCATCTTAGCTTCAGTCCACGATGTTTGAATGGGAGCCATTTCGCCACAGTAGCACCTCCGCACACAGCCATGTGAACCTCCAGATCCAGTCCGAGAAAAGTTTGAGGAAGACGACATGCAAGATTGCTGCTGTCTCCCACACCTTAAGCAACAAACGTTTCACCATCAAGATACACGAAGCTCTTAAAGAACTTATATGGAGCTATGAGGGTAATTTCGTCACTCTACTAACATATTTTGGCTTTAGTATATCACACTTGCAGCTATCACCCAAGTAAAAAACACACGCTGTTAACTTAAACAAGTCTGTTGCTTTTGTCGCTTTGTATAATAGTACAGGGGGTATTAGTGCATAATTCTTAAGTATAGGAGATGCAAATGATTTTTGACCTAAGTATAGGGGATGTAAAGGCAATTTCCCCTAACTCAGTATTTAAGTTACTTAAAATAGGATAGCTTTCTACCCAAGAGTTATAAAGATTTGGGGTTTTCTCTGGCATTAATGATAATGTAGGTCCAAAAATTTTCCACCAAAGGGGAATTGTTTTTGTTTCTAAAAAGAATTCTTCTTGAATTCTAAAAAACCTAGAGTGTTTTCTTTTTTTATTTTCATAATAAAAAATATTCTTTCAGGTATTTATATAATCCCAGAAATTATAAGAATACTCTTGATCATCATGAAAAAAATTTAATTTTCTGATCTTTTTGGGATCATTTTCCCAATCTAAGTGTAAAAAAATTTTTTAAAAAACATTTACTATAATTAATCTACTCTAAAGGTTTGCTATTGTCATAAAAGTGATGGTATTTATACTGTGGTACAGGACACCCATACCTGTCTAGGTATTTCTGTTTAGTATACCATGGGTCATTGATCCAAGGGCAAGGGCTATCTTCTTCCTCTAGAGTCAATATTGGCTCTGAGTGAGTACTTTTTGCTGAAATTCTTGAGGTCGCTTGAAATTCTTGAGATCTTCCGTGAACTATATCCAAGTTTTTCCAGACTTTTGGCCTTCTCCTATTGTAATGGGAGAATATGAATTTAAAGGTACAACAAGCCCCCAGTGGAAAGGGCTCATCACACTTCGGACCGTCTCCTCTCTTGTTGTTGTAACCTGGATAATCCCCTTTTTTTAAATTCATCGTACTCCAACAAATCCAAAGAACTTCGGCATGCGAGTTCCTCAAGATTCCAATTGCAATATGGATATGTAATTTTGTGGTTAACATGAATTTCTCCACCAGCTTTTAGCATGCTACTTGCGTTCTCGAAAAATCCACGCACAAGATTCCTGTGCATCCTGTATATTGCGTAAAATGGGTAATGAAAAAATAAAAAGAAGGCACTTAATCTGATAATAAACAAAATCTACCTCAAGGAAACAAAAACAATTAAGCCTACTACCGTAATGAGCAAATTTGTTTAATGTTTTGACACGAATAAAAGTTCCAAGCAGCAAGGGTGTGTGTATATATATATATATATATAGCAAGTGTACTTAATTAGCACACAACACTTGTTCGAGGAGCTGAATGGCCTTCAGATAGTAATACTTTTATCATATTAGTTGCTGAAGCCTGCTGGCATGTGTTCATAGTGAAGGCATGTCCATCATTATTGAAATGAAGGAAAAAAAAAGAAGTCATCTAATTATGAGAAAATCACTCACTCAATAACACCATTCGAGGCTTCTTTCCCATGGAATCCTGCATGAGGAAAGTTGAAGATTATCCGGTCAAACTTCCACTTTCGGAGATCACAATGAAGCCTCATTTTGGTTGCATCCACTCCATGTAAAAGGGATGCTCCTAAAGATTCCAATTTTTCCAAATTTGACTTTGCTTGCTTGTAAATCTTGATCACAGTGTCTAGTAAAAGAGAGAATAAAGAATATCAACTCCAAGGGGATAGCAATAATAATACTGAGAGAAAGAAAAAAGTAGGAAATCAAAGAATTTAAACAAACGTACTTAATTTTGGAAAAGCTTAAATCAGAAGCGGAAATGCTAAACGAT
>JAVXUM010000037.1:29794097-29804402 GCA_035590655.1 Pouteria glomerata
TGTAATTTTTTTTAGAATTGTAATAGTTGTGAATGTGTAAAAAGTAGTAAAGAATTTTAAAATTTTTAAAAAATTTTTAAAATTTTTCAACGTTTTATTGTATTCCAAACACCTCTATAACTATCTAATAAACTGAAACTAAATGACAACTATATAAAATACAAACTGTTTTTTCTAACTGTTCTCTCTAATATGCACGGGTAGGCGCAGGGCTTGAGGAAGTGGTATGGACCGAGACAGTGGCCGCTTACGCGGAAAACTACCCGAAAGAGAGAAGCAGGGATTGCAATCTCGTTCCTTCAAGCGGAGAATATGGCGAGAACATTGTGGTGGGCGACGTCACCGGCACGGCTGTGGTGAACAGGTGGGTGGAGAAGAAGGCGGATTATGACTACGACGCCAACTCTTGTGCAACGGAGCAGTAGCAGCAATGTCGGCAATATACTCAGGTTGTTAGCCGAGACTTGGTTCGAATTGAGTGCTCTAGGGTTCAGTGCAGCAGTGGTGGGAACATGAATGCGGTGCAGAGGAGGGTTGGAAAGCCGAAGCGACCCAGTTTTGGAAAATCTGAAGCGGCCCAACAATGACGGGGTTGGAAAGGAAGAGTGGCCCCCAAAAACAGGTCCGGATTCGGGCTCCCGGTTCGTCATTTGCAACTATGATCCCACCGCGGCGAACCACCACCCTTATTAAGAAATGTTTGATTGATTAAAATTAATTAAAATTTATTAATTTTTTATATTTTTTTATCAAATTTTATTATATATTACTTTTACAGTAAATTTTTATATTTTTATTGTATTTTTTTATTAAATTTTTGCTAACTAAACAACACCTAAACAAAACTCTAATTAGTTTATTGTTTGCTCGCTTGTATGATTAATGATAAAAAAAAAAAAAAAAATTATGCTATGTAATTAATAAAATTTGTCGTTAACGCACTGCTGATTCTGTGTTAGTAAGATCCTGTTTGGTATAATGAAATAAAATAAGCATTCTTGCACTTTTATACCATTATTTTTTTTTAGTACCACTTATTTAAAGTACTATTTTATACTTATTTAAATATTTTACTTTATTTGAGAGAATAGAATAAAATAAAATGTATAAAAATGACAATTCAATACTAATTAATTCTATTTTATTCTCTTACACCAATCTAAACCTAAATAGAAACTATAAATACGTAAATATGAGATAGGAACTACCATTTGCAATGATGAGGCACCTTGATCGGCCAACCACTGGTCGACAGTCCAAAGGCCCAATGGTATCAGTAAAGCTCATTGCTTGAACATCACAGGGAAAGAGGAAATGGTTAACGGAGCGCTAAACGTAGCAGTAGCCAAGTCCAACCTCCGTTCTCCATGATTGCACATTTGATATGAGCAACTTTATGGTTCTGCTCCCCTTTTCTATGTCTATTTTCATATGGATAATGACTGTAAATAGTATCATGAATTAATTTTTTTATGTAAAAAAATATATATATATTTTTTTTTGTGTTTGATTAATGAGATATAAAATAAAATAAAAGATGTAATTTAATATGAAATGTGATAGAAAATAATTTTAAATCTTTATGATATATTTGGAACATGAATTGTAGAGGAGAAAAAAAAATTGAGAGAAAATAAAATTAATAATTTGAATAATTTTTATACATTTAACTAAATAAAAATTAAATTTTGTTGATAAATATTTATTTATTTTATTCTCATTTTTTTAACTCAATAAAAAAATAGAATAAATTGTACTTTTTCTCTTTATTTGCTTTCTTACTATTTTCTTTTACTTTTCCTTTCCAACCACAAATCCATGTTCCAAACATCATCTTAAATTTTGACGAGAAACAAATCTAAGAGTAAAAAATATGCAATACCACCATTTGTACAGTGAGATAAAAAGTGGATAACTTTTATAAATTTTTAAAATTTTTTAGAGTTTTTCAGCAAAACAAACACCCCCTTAATTATCTCTATTTTAAGAGATAACCAAACCAAACCAAACCAAGCCTTTTTCCCACTAAGTGGGGTCAGCTATATGGATTTGATGACGCCAATCTAGGTCTCAAATCCATTAAAAGAATCCGACTGAAATATTGTGCTGGCTGTCGGCTACCTAACGCACAACCCTCCTCCTTTATCCGGGCTTGGGACCGACTACGTCAAGAAACCCCAACATAGGCGGAGTTATCTCTATTTTAGGAGATAAGACATTATAATCTGGAATTTTAATACTGTAAATCAAATACAGGATTAAAACCAATTTGATCAAAAATAGTCTAATTCCCCCAAAACAATCCGGCAAACAAACACAGCCAATGGGTCATCCTTGCTTTTTAGGATTTATGTATTTCATGGATACTAATGCACAAGTTAGGTGATACACATGCGCGCTCGCGCTCACACACTATATATACATATATATGGCTTAACCAATTCAAATTTTTCCAGACCCAATACAATACAAAAGACAAACTGGCAGATACCATGTGTATCAGACACTGAATCAGGACTTACTCAGCACCAAACTTTTCTATTGAATCCAAGACCTCCCGATGCATCCGTAATTACTGCTACTTAAAAGAAGTGATGACAAATTTTACACTAGTTTTAGTACTAACTTCTAAGAGTAACATAGTAAGAAGGGGCTCTAGCTCTGTCCATATCTTTCATTCTTCTCTTTCTGCCAAACAAGTCCTTGGGACCCAGTATTACTAATCCGGCACTTCGCAATGTTATCCTATGGTTTAAACGTATATAGATGTGGCTCTGGTATTTGCTGAACACCAAAGAAAACCCACTTTCTTTTCGTCACCATTCAAGGAAATATATATATATATATATATATTACAAATCAACTCATACATTGATGTGACATATATGACTTGGCATGGAAGACTAAGATTTGTCCACGTTTATCAATCAATGACTGGAGAGAGAAACCATAGGTTTGGGTGGGGCCGCCCGTACCTTAGGCACGGGTCATACCTAATATATATATAAATCTACACTTCCTTAGTGGCTAAGCACTATCATCAAAAAAGGCATCGTCCTTAGTCAGGGAAGTCGTACCGTATGATTTGCCAAACATAAATAGAATCCAAGCCATCCATTTTGACAGGTCAAATACAAATCTATACAAGTTACAACAATTCAATAAAGCAGAAAGTAAATTACCCCTTTTGTTTGGAGTTTCTGCACAAACAAAAGCAAAGCAATTCAAACCCAAGCACCTATTGCTACTTAACTTTAATCCGGACACCCACACCTCCTTTCGTTTATTTCAACACAGCACATTGGTACCCACCACCTCACAATCAAGAAAAGCTTCTCTCTCTTTCCTACCTTTAATCCCACTTCCTATCTTATATACTATAATGAATAATACAATACAATACCATATCTCTATGTTTCATGTAATCTCTGGTTACTTTGTTGCAGAGGCTTTTCTTCAAGATACTTCCACCAAGATGCCTTCTCTTCCACCACCACCACCACCACCACCACCTCCTGCATCCCAAAATCAAAACATGGCCACTCCTCTAAACCAAATTGTGATATCAAAGCCAGCCCTGAAAGAACAAACTCTGGCATCAGAAATACCATATATCAGTGCCAAGAAAGTGAGACAACCACCAATCATCCGGCCACCTCGCCGGACAAACCCAGTAGTGTGGTGCGGTGCAATCGTCTGTTTAATATTTAGCCTTCTTCTCATCTTCTTTGGAATTGCAACTCTGATAGTGTTCCTTGTCATCAAACCAAGAAGCCCAGTGTTTGATACCCCAAGTGCCAGCTTAAGCGTCATCTACTTTGACTCACCGATGAATTTCAATGGTGATTTTACCTTCCTCGCAAACTTCTCCAACCCAAACAGGAAACTTGATGTAAGATTTGAGTATGTACAACTAGAGCTCTACTTTTCTAACAGTCTAATAGCAACTCAAGCACTTGAGCCTTTCACGCAGAGGCAAGGTGAAGCAAGGCTAGTATCAGTCCACATGCTCTCTAGCTTGGTTTATTTACCCCCAAATCTAGCACTAGGGCTTCAAAAGCAAGTGCAGACCAACAGGGTTACATACAACATAAGAGGAACTTTCAGAGTGAGGGTTAGTGTTGGTCTGATTCATTTTTCTTATTGGTTGCACGGAAGGTGTCAGTTAGAGATGAGCAGTCCACCCACAGGTGTTCTACTTGGCCGAAGTTGCAGAACCAAGAGATGAAAATGAAGAACATATATTTGTATCTTGTCATCATTTTCTTTCTCCTTCACTGTTTTGATTTGGGTGTAAATGGCAGTTTTCATGTATCTGTCATCTATTTTATCGATACAAATTTTTTTTTGTAGTCGTATTTGAACATGATTGTTCTTTTACAATTTTAAAATCAATAAATGAAGCCAAAGTACAACATTTTGCTTCATGTCTTTCTTGGTATTCCTAGTTGATGAGGGAGGAAAACACAATATTAATTGGGGAAAAGAAGTTGGGGAGAAAGAAATCAGAAAATTTCATGCAGATAAATACCCTTCTGATATTGAAAATAAATGGGGACTAGTTCAAGGGAGCTTATTGCAACCTGCTTACTGAACTATCATTGAATATTTGTCAGAAATGGAAAATCTTATCTACCATCTTCGCTGCATGACATCTTTTGAAGGTTCAAAGAACCAGAGTTCATTTGTTAAAAGGACTAATGAGTGACACAGAAAAGAATCAATAAAGGTCCCCATATTAAAACATGGCCGTTTCTTATTCCTTAAGTATAAATTATACACTAATTGCTTTGTCATTTTTTATTCCTTAAGTTTTAATTACACTGCTCAATTCAACATAGGTGTGTTGTACTTTTTAAAATTCTATTAAATCAACAAACTATATATTATATCACTTGACATCCAGGATCTCCAAAGAGGATACTTGTCAAAATCAATATATTAGTGGATGCCACAAGGCACACGCACATGATACCACAACAAACTTTATTATTTTCTTTTCAAAAAGCAAGACTCAGTACATAATCCAATTTCAAATTGTGCCATCAGAAGATGCAACACTAGAAGTTTCTTATTTTCCAATCTAAACAACCCAAGACTCCATTGCATTTCTCTATATTTTTTTTTTTTAGTGAGGGGGGGTGGGCACAAGTTTTAATCTTCAGTGAGACAAAAGCAAAAAGATATTCCAAATTTGCATCATGATGAGTGCCATCTAATATGATCAAAGCCGACTTCTAGTTTATCCATGTCTACAAAGGATCAAATCAGTAGTCAGCTGTGAGGTTGAAATATAGGTTCACAAATAGAAGCAACACAACTATCAAACATGATTATATGCAGATAATTTGCTTTCATCATTCAGGATGATTTGAGATTCAGAATGAGCATTGCAAGAGTTAATGACAGGTTGCATTGGACTTTTATCTACACAAGCTGAAAGGAATAATAAAGGAATTTCCTATGATTATTACTATTTTCTTGGTCACGAAATCATGTAAAATCCAATATAATTACACAACTAGCAACCTATTTTTTATTTATTTATTTATTTTTATTTTTTGGATAAGTACACAAGTAGCAAGCTATTGAAACAGCAAAGTGAAAAAAATATAAAGCTTCCTGTCATGAAAAGGTAAGAAGGAACCTATATCAACAAAAATCTTCATATTCATCATATCTCGGACACGAGGATCATGGAAAATCAGTATGACTTCCAAAATTATCACATCTGAAGGATTCACCTGGCCAATCTTCATAGAATCATCGGTTAGTGTTGAAAATAACACCGAAGAGGATAACAGGAACATGAGATTCCATCCAACTACGACCAGAACAAAAGTAAGAGTCCACTGAAAAGACCATGTAGGATCGATTTACACACATGCACACAATATATGGAAAAAAAAAAAAACAATAAAAGATCAACACACAGATTTACGTGGTTTCCCAAAATCTGGGTACGTCCACGGGAGCGAGAGCAAGATACCCTTAATTACACTGTACCGTACGCCCCAGCCCACTACAGATTAGATCCAAGGTGAGAGCAGATGCTTGATCTACTTCGCTTCGCATCGCATCCGCCACTCCTTCCTAGCATTTAGTTTGTCTCCCATATGAGCCACAAGTCCCAACAGACCAGAACAAGGTTTGGGGTCAATTATAGTGGTTCATAATAGTGTTATAGAATAGCAGGAATTAGGTTTCACAATATGGCATTATATACTCTTTATAAACATAACAAGCAGCAAGTGGAGAGAGAAAGCAGCAATTCACCTGCTCAAGAAAATCCATTTAAATAACATCATGCGTATATAACTTGGCATCATTTATATATTCACAGGTTTCTTATCCTCCATTTAGAAAGAACCTTGCCCTACGAGCTGGAGACGTCATTTTTGTAACTCTTGGAAACATACTTTGGAATATCTACTGCTTGCCCATGCATCAACCTTTCCCGAGCACATCATAATTGTTCATTGTCGAATGCAGATAAAGTAACAAACTTACATACTAAAGGGAGCAAAAAAACCGGCATTAAAATAAAGACTTCTGGCATGCAGCTGAATTGAGCTGCAAGTTACCATCACAAGGTGAATGAATGTTATATGCATTACTCTTTAAATAATTAGTTAACCAAAAGCTTTTGCAACACATTGGTTGAAATGAAAACTTCTCTCATGCTAATTTGAGTCACATGAGTTACCAGCCCAAGGTGAACAATTGTTATGAGCGTTACTTTTCAATTAATTAATTAATTAATTACAAGCTTTTGCAACAAAATAGCATCTTAGTGGTCTGGAAAATGAACAACCCCTTAAGCGTCCACATCATTGTGATCCAATCCTTGAGTGTCAAAGAAGAGGTCAGCTAGAGAACAGGAAAATAAGACATAAAACTGGAGGCAAAAACGAAGACAGAAACGAGAAACTTCTAAGGAATTCTAGCATCTCACGAGTTGTAATTTTAAAGTCCAATTTTAAAATTTAAAAATCAAATTAGCTTATCCAAACAAAAGCAAAGTAACTAAACAAAGTGATTCAATTTCAAAGAACTGCCTAATGACAATATACTAGCAGAACCAAGGAATCATGGCTATTGCATAACGTGTCAACCAGGTTCATTAAGTATGGTTTTCACTAGCTATCTGTTGCAATATAGATGTAAGTGCATTCATGAATTCATGTTCTTTATAAACAACACGAATCAAATAATTTTTGTCCAAGATTAACAGAAACTGAAAAGTCAATTACATTACTTCAGAAAGTAAACAGAAAAAAAAAATGATGAAATATTCAAATTCAAGATACAGAACTTACTGGGGTGGTCAAAGTAGTATTCATGAACTCTTGCAAGTTCCTCCATAGTCAAGTTATGATAAAAGGAATCCTTCCAAATCATCCATATTTATTTGCAAGGAAAACTAGAACGCAACATCAAATAAAACAAAGATAAATGAGTGAATTTTGGCAGGGAGTGGGTGTAAATGTGGATGAAACTTCAATTTTATAAGTTTTAAAAAAATAAATAAAACTTGAACTCGCCTGCCAACCCACCTACACAGCTATACAGGCATTGGTTGAGCTTATGAAAAATTTTGAATATTTAAAACCCATTGACCGGCGTTTATGTTCTACCCACAACGCAGGGTGGTCAAAGTTGTATTCATGAACTCTTGTAAGTTCCTCCATAGTCAAATTATGATAAAAGGAATCCTTCCAAATCATCCATATTTATTTGCAAGGAAAAAATAGAACGCAACATCAAATAAAACAAAGATAAATGAGTGAATTTTGGCAGGGAGTGGGTAAATGTGGGTGAAACTTCAATTCTATAGGTTTTAAGAAAATAAATTAAACTTGAGCTCACCCGCCAACCCACCTTCACAGCCATACAAGCATTGGTTGAGCTTATGAAAATTTCTGAATATTTAAACCGCATTGGCTGGTGTTTATGTTCTACCCACAACTTGAATGGAGCAGTTAACAAGCACTTTGTTCTTCAGCAAACCTTAGTTAACCAATAAAGGATAGCATGATGGAAATCAGGGATGAAGATAGAGTTTTTGGCCAGGGGGGCCAATTTTTTTTTTTTTTCCTTGGGTCTATTATTATAAATTATATTTAATAAATAAAAAATAAATTAATATATATGCATAGATGGTATAATTAGTAGGACTTCCAAATTTTGGATTATCTATAACAATTAAAAAAAAAAATAGTTAAATTTTATGGAGGTTGGTCCATAGCCTATTTTTTTTTTTAAACCCCAAAAATTATATATATACAAATGGTAGTGTTTTCCTAACTAACATCAACCATTTTTTAATATTTTAGATGGGGCCGAACCTTGATATAATTTTTTTAGTCAAAAATTTACATGTGCACGTAGCATTTTCCAAAACTTGCCCAGCACTTTGGGGGGAGGGGGTGTGCATGAAGAGTTCCTTACATATTGTCTTACACTCTAAAAGGCCTTGGAAGAAAGGACATGATACCCATGTCCATGAGCTTCACCAACATGTTGTCCAACATTATGACCTGCTCAATGCTTAATTCAAATGAACCTTTCAGACTAAAAACTTGTCCAAATAATAATTCACTTGAACTAATGGAAGTGTGGAGAGCCTAATGCTCAAACTATTGTCGAGACATATGGATTTGTTTGACTGTTAGGTCTCCAAAATTTCAGCTCCATTGGGTGATTTACAGAAAATTACAAATATAATCAGACTATTCTGCAATATATTTATAAGTTTAAAGCAAAATGGATATCATAAATCGCTGGTACAAGATATATGAAGATCAAAATGGCAAAACATCATGAAATCCTCTAAAATATGATTTATTATTCATTAATGATCAACCATAAAATGTTACTTTCTCCTCAAACTTGTATAAGGTACAATGATTCTAATAATCTAGAGCAAAAGCATTCATTGACCTCTTTTGTAAAAAATTTCACCTACTATCAAACTTCAGACGGTGTCTTTGCCACAATTGACAATGCATGCAGTCCACTCTGCAACTCGTCTTGCAACAATTCATAAATTAGCCTATGTCTCTTGACCAAGCTCTTCCCTTCAAACTCCTTTGACACCACTTTTACATTAAAATGAGTCTCTCCATCACTACCCCTAACACCAGAATGCCCCGCATGCTGATAAGATATATCTTCGACTTGCAACTCAGTAGGCCTCAGCTCTCTCTCCAATTTCTCCTTAATTCTCTTTCCTCTACTTCCCAGCCCATCACCACCATCTGGAGCCGATCCAGAACCATCAATAGCTGCTTCGGAACTCACTCCAATCTTCAAGTCCCCACCACTAACGCCATTTTTTGAAACCGAATTCGAATCCTCAACTGGGTTATCCACGGTTGATGAGAGTTTGCCTCCCAAATCCCCACCTTTTTCAGCTTCGACGTAAAGCTGCAAGGCCTTCTGTTGCATCAACTTCAACATATTCAAGAACCCATTATTCCTCGACGGCGTCAAACTCTGTTGCAACCCCAGCAATACCACAAAATCTGGCGTAACCCGTAAGATCTCGTCGACAGGCCGGCCCGAAAGCCCCTGGACCAGCAAAGCAGCGAGTCCCTTGGTAAGTACCGAGTCAGAATCGGCCTGAAAGACAACATTCTTATCCGAGTCGAGGTAGGCTCTGACCCAGACCTGAGAAACACAACCCTGAACCTTATTCTCGCCGGTCTTGAACTGGGCATCGAGGGGGGTCAAGTTTTTCCCGTAGAACAAGAGCTGTTCGTATTTGGACTTGGGTTCTTGAACGGCTTGGAAGAGCTTCACGATTTCTTGGAGCTTCGGGGGGAGTTCTTCAATGGGTTGGAGAGAAACAGAGGGTGGCGACGAAGAAGAAGCAAGGGGCTTCATGGGGGGTCTTTCGATTGAGACGGATTTGAAGAACAAGAGCTTTGGCGGAATCGGAGGTGTTGATAGTATTAGGGTTTTCAAGACTGGGGCTTTGGGGCGGAACAAGAGAGATTGGGGGAATTTGGAATAGAATAAACGGAACGAAGTGGAAATTGACATGGCCTCGATTGGAGTGGAAAGATTTCAACCCTGCATCTGCACAGACGAGCGAAACCGTAAAGGATTCAAAGACACAACAGATTGAAAGTACAAAGTTGATTTATCCTTTCTTTAAACTTAGTTTGTAATTCAGGTTTATTTATTTTCACATTTGTTAATTTGTGTTCCGAAACGATGAATGAAAATAAATAACGTATATTTATTAATTTTTAATCAACGCAAGACACTCTTTTATATTTTACCTAAAACTTTGCTTCG
>JAVXUM010000037.1:29826276-29840028 GCA_035590655.1 Pouteria glomerata
CTAACGCACAACCCTCCTCCTTTATCCGGGCTTGGGACCGGCTATCTTAAGGAAACCCTAACATAGGCGGAGTTAAAGTGAAAATAAACGAATAAAAAAAATATTAAACTTGATTGAGCAATTCAAAATATGAATGCCAAAGATTATAAGTACCTTCTAATTATGGAGATACCACATAACCTTTTACAGAAATCGACACCAGTATATACATAACCTGATTCATCCAAACAGTAAATATCATAAAACAGGAAATAAAACTAATATAAACAGGCCATTCCAAACAGAATACAATGAGGTAACTCTCATACACACAGGCAGAAAATGAACAATATTCAATAAAAGAACATTAAAATGGCTGAAATAAATTTGGAAACCCTAAATGATGGCAAAATGTAAGACAAGAAATAGCAGCAGCTTACCGGTTGGAGTGATCACTGGCTTTTCTGTAAATGGCAAATGTCCCAAGCCATGTTCAACAACCTGGGCAAGATGAGGCAGAAGTACTAGAGTTAGAAATAACCTTTTAACTACAGAATCAGGAATTATCAAATGGAAGCATCTCCCAGCAGCAAATACCCACCAAACGAATTAACCGATCAGCATAAAAAACAAAGTCATGTTTTGTTGTTCGAGCATCACGTATAAGCGTATGCATGCCTCGAATCTGGAAGAAACAAGCAAAAATTATGAAGCCAAAAATAAAATGAGTTGAGCCACTACAGAAAAATAAATGATTAGGTACATGAATTATCCCAGAAGAACATAACAATTTGAGGTAATTGAGCATAAGTTTAAAGTACAAGAATTAGCCCTTCAAAAATCATGATCAACATTCATGCATGAACTAAATTAGCAAATCATGAAAAAAAACAAAAAGGGAGATCAAAAAAAAAATACCTGAAAAGTTGACTGAATGACATAAAGATTAGGGTATATTTTACAAAGATCATGTTGACCCAGTTTTGTGTGGATATGTTGGACAATCAAATCAATGGCTACATGATTGTCTCCACCGCGAGGAATGATAATGTCAGCATACTTCTTCGTTGGAAGTATAAAGTCATCAAAAGCAGGCTTCACAAATTTTGAATACTGCATCAAGAATGAACAATTACTTTACAATAAATAAAACAAAGAAATCACTGCATGTATTAAATAAGTAGCAGTGTGGAACAGAGTAAAGGAAACAAGAGCAGAGTATTAAAGGCTAAATAATATGTATTGAAAAAACTAGCATTTTTGTATCAAAAAAACAGATTAGCTTAAGTAAAATAACTTAATCCCTCTTTTAGTGCATTTCCAGTGACTTCTCTGGCAGGATTACTGAAGTCATAGCAGGTCGTAGTACTTTGAAACAAAGACTTCACTGTTGCATCTCACTAACACTCACCCAAACTTGATCATATGGGTGATATAGACTATTGAATCTCAATAGATCTAAAATGGTAACATTAAAGAAAACTAAAATTTGCCAACCTGATCAAGTACCATATTGATATCTCTACCCATTTCAGCTGTGTCACGCCTTATTCTCCTTGTCAGCCGTACATCAGAATCTGCACTGAAAATTTTCAAATGTCAATATCGTAAAATTAAAATTAAACGATGAACGAGGGCATAGCCTAATTGGAGCTCAAAAGGTGCCAACAAGTAATAACTTTTCTCATATATTTGGAACTTTAACCATCTGGCTTGAATTTTACGGGTAACATCATCTTCAATCCCACTGTTCGCATGAATAATTGATCAAAGATATCAAAAATTATTACTTTTTGCCACCTTTGATAAATTATTCATGCAAACGGTGGGATTGAAGATGATGTTATCAGTAAAATTCAAGCCAGGTGGTTAAAGTTCCAAATATGTAAGAAAAATTAGATAGAACCAATGCAATTTTCAAAAAGGTAAATAAACTACCACTCTATTCTCTCTTTTCACTTTCCCTTTCATGTTTTTACAGATTAAAATTTCAGTTGGAGTCAACATATTTCATGACCCAACTTGCAGATGAATTATGATTGGGGTTACATGATCTGGAACATCGGGTTGGAGACCCCAGACTTCCCCCACCCCCCAAAAAAAAATTAAAATACACATGTTGCAGATGAAAATAATGAAAGGACAGAAAAAAACTCATAAGGCCAAGATAACTATGATTTTCTCAACAATAAAAGGCATATGATAAGCTTATATAGTACAAAATATAAAGCTTCTGGATGAAAAGGTAATAAGGAACCTGTATCAACAAAAATCTTCATATTCATCATATCTCGGACACGAGGATCATGGAAAATCAGTATGCCTTCCAAAATTATCACATCTGAAGGATTCACCTAGCCAATTTTCATAGAATCAGCACATAGTTTTGTAAATAACACAGAAGAGGATAACAGGAACATTAGATTCCATCCAGCTACAACCAGAACCAGTTTTTTTTTTTCCCCCCGGGTAAATGTCCACTGAGAGCACCAGAAGAAGGTGGGATCAGTTATAGTAGCTCATAATAATGCTGTAAAATAGCATGAATTAGGCTTCACAATATGGCATTATATACGCTTTACAAACATAACAAGCAACAAGTGGTGAGACCCATTGAAAAACACAGGTTTAAATAACATCATATATATATAACTTAATATCATTTATATATTTGACACAGGTTTCTTATCCACCATTATAAAGAATCTTACCCTTCGAGCAGGTGACAAGTCATTTTTGTAACTCTTGGCATCATACTTTGGAATAATCACTGGTTGCCCATGCTTCAACCTCTCCAGAGCACATAATAATTGCTCATTGTCGAACGCATCTGAAAAAACTTCACTATTAAAAGGAACAACAGAACCAGCATTAAAAAATTAAATACTTCTCACATGCAGCTGATTTGAGTCGCGAGTTACCACCACAAGGTGAACGCTTGTTATGTGCATTACTTCTGAAATAATTAGTTAACCAAAATCTTTTGCAACACATTCATTAAAATGAAAACTTCTAGGATGCAGCTAATCTGAGTCACATGAGTTACCAGCACAAGGTGAACAATTTTTATGTGCATTACTTTTCAATTAATTAATTAACTACAAGCTTTTGCAACAAAATGGCATCTTAGTGCTCTGAAAAAGAACAATCCCAATAGCGTCCACATCATTGTGATCCAATCCTCAAGTATCAAAGAAAATGTCAGAAAGAGAACAGGGGAAAAAAATAGGCATAAAATTGGAAGCAAAAACGAAGCCAGAAACGAGACACGTCAATGGAAATTTTAGCATCCCATGCTTGTAACTTTAATTTTAAAATTTAAAAATCAAATTAGCTTATCCAAACAAAAGCAAAGTAACTCAACAAAGTGATTCAATTTCAAAGAACCACCTAATGACAATATACCAGCAGAACCGAGGAATCATGGCTATAACACAATGTAGCAACCAAGTTCATTAAGTACATTGCTCACTAGCCAAGTGTTGTGATATAGATGTAAGTGTGTTAATGAGTTCACATTCTTTATAAACAACATGAATCAAACATTTTGCTCAGGGATTAACAGAAACTGAAAAGTCAATTAAATTACCTTCATAAAAAAATAAAAGAACAAAAAGATGTAGTAATCAAATTCAAGATACAGAACTTACCCGGGTGGTCAAAGTTGTATTCATGAACTCTTGTAAGTTCTTCAACAGTCAACTTGTGATAAAAGGAATCCTTCCAATCATCCATATTTATTTGCAAGGAAAAATAGAACGCAACATCAAACAAAGATAAATGATGTAGTGAATTTTGGCAGGAAATGGATGTAAATGTGGATGCAACTTCAATTCTATAGGTTTAAAAAATAAATAAATAAAACTTGAGCTAGCCTGTCCATCCCAACAGCCATTCAAGCATTGGTTGAGCTTATGAAAATTTCTGAATACAATTTAAACCCTATTGACTGGTGTTTATGTCCTATGCACAACTTGAATCGTGCAGTTAACAACAAGCACTATGTTCTTTGCCAAATCCTAGTTAAACAATTGAAGGATAGCCAGGGCTAGCTCAAGTCTCGGGGAGGTAAGGCAATATGCCTAAGGCCTCACCCAAAAAGAAGGCCCCAAATTTTTAAAAAAAATATATTATAGATATAATTGTAATATTATCCTCTTCTAACATGATAAATTAATTTTAATACTTATCTTTCATGGAAATAATTAGTAGGAGTATCTCTAATATTATCTATTAATAGAACCAATTCAGATATTATCTTTCATGAAAATTCACCAATGATAAGATATTCTTCCTAATTTTTAACTCTAAAAGTGACACATACAATAATGTATTTAACGACTATTAGTTCCAAACTAATTATATAATAGTTGTTACCCAATCATTTTCAAATTAATGTTTAAATAGCCTTTGCACACAAAAAAAAAATAGAATACATATCAGTTTCAACAATTTGAAATCAGAAAAAATTAAAAAACTATTTGTAAAGTGAATGTTTTCCACATTTTTTAGTCATTAGGTGATTAATAAAGTAGGGACACCAATTTTGTTTGCTCCAATGGAAATAAAAATAGAACATAATGAGGTGATTTATAATTTTTTTTTAACTTCTATTTATACCTTTTGGTCTTTTAGGCCCATATGTTTTGGTTTGTATTTATTATTTGTTTGATAATATTGTTCTAATTTAAGATGTCCAATCCAAAAATATGAATTCAAATAAAAAAATTAAAAAAAATGAAAATAAAAAAATTAATTGAACCTCAAAAAGGGACTCTCAATAAATTTATACCATATCAATAAAAATATTAAATGGATTACCTATATTATAAATAAAAATGGTATTTTAACAAATCTTGAATACAAACGTTTAACAAGTAATTTTGTTTCTCAAAATGTTAGAAGATTATCCTTCAATAAAATTTTTAAAATACTTTATAATGGACAAAAAATTTATATTACTTAAAGAAAAGGCCTAATCATTGAATTAACTTTAGGCCCATAATAATATTGAGCTGGCCCTGAGGATAGCATGATGGCAATGCTAGCAGCTGACAAAAGTATATCTACGATGTACCCACAAAAAAAAAATGTCTACATAACATGTGTTTGTTAAAGGAACAAATGGACTCAATGTGAAGGTGGATTACTTACAGTCCAACAGAAATGTAAAATTAACATCAAAAAAATTACTCATAATTTCCAAAATATAAAATTGGAAGAAATATAATAAGAAGAAAGTTTTAAGGAGGAAGAATATACAGAAAAAAGAAACAGAAGGAGATGATGATGCTCGTACCAACAAACTTTCTCTACTTGCCAAATGAAGAAAGTGATACCTGGTTGACGAGTATAACACGCTGATCACGAAGCTGCTCAATAATCATGTCACAGACTGTAGTCTTACCTGATGCCGCGCCTCCAGCAACTCCTGCACCGCAGAATGTTCAATAGAAATATGAATTAAGCCAAAAGTAAAATAAATAAAAAGATGAACATAATTTATAGAAGCAATGAGCTTTATTTTCCCAAGACGCAATACACAGATATGTTGGTTTAGAAAAAATCACAAAGCGAAAAGACCCATAACAATTTTTGAAATTGACAAAGAAAGCATATGTTAAGCATTTTGTATGACATTAACTGTTGAAGACCAAGAGAAAAGACTAGAATCTCAAATTATTCTCAATCCTGAATTGGTAATTCAAATCAGAAATTAGTTATGCAGTGTCTTGAAAGCTGAAAAGCCTAGATGCAATCAACAATATTCGTAAAGTCTCCAGCACCTACACTTACCAATGATAAAAGGTTGCTTATGCACATGGTCAGCTGTTGACGTTGTCGGTTGCTCCACCTCCGAATGTCTTGGCTTCAATCCATCCAAGTGAAATCCAGAAAAATGAACCCCTGAGGAAGCTTCTATTAAATCAACGACTGATTTGGAATCAGAACCCATGCAGTGAGCTCCCCTACACTTTAACTGTTCAGAATAAGATGTCAACATTTTGCGCTTGCTGAAAAGGAACAATGCATTTTTTTCATAAATAGATAAATTAATACTGAAACAATTTCAATCTGGAAATTTAAACACCTAAATGAAAACTCAATAGCAATGCATTCGCCTTGCCGCCGTAGTATCTTTGCAAATTGCATGAGCTTTGGGCCAAACATAGATTTTTTATTTTTTATTTTTTAACCCATTCACATTCAGAATCACAAAGTCATAAAATCATAATACTTGTTGATTACCGAGCAGCACTAAATCTTGTGCATGGCCAGTGGCGGAGAGAGGGCTGGTTAAGTAGGGTCAATTGCCCCCACTCATTTAAAAAATAATAATAATAACAATTATTATTATTATATATATATATATATTTTAGAATTGCGCTCACTAAAATATTTTTCGACCCTACTATCTCAATTTATCATTATTTGCCCCCCCCATCTAAAATCTAAAAAACACTTTATCTTTTTCGTTTCTCCTTTTTTTTTATCATTTATCATTAATCTAACTTCATATCTTTTTGTTCATATAGGACTTATTATTTGTTTAGATAAATTTTTTTTTATCATTTACTTATTTTTATCATATTCAGCTCTTTTTTTTATCATTTATCATTACTTCATTTTTTTGGATAGACCTTATCAATTTTTAGATAAGCTTCTTTTTTTTTTTATCATTTATCATTTATTTCAAATTTTTTAGATATACCTTATCAATTCTTTAGATACGTCATATCAAAATTTTCACACCAAAATTTTTAGGTCCAGCCTTGCCCCCACCCACCAACTTTTCTTACTCCGCCACTGTGCACGGTATATTTCAATCAAATGCAACAATCATCAAGCCAGTTACTAAAAGGCAACAATTTAACTACTTGATGTTTGCTGAGTTATTCATAACACTAAAATGTAGGAAATTCATCAGAGAGAGAGAGAAAGAGAGAAGCAGGACGAAGTTTCTCAGTCTCCATTCATACAAACCTCCTTTTGCCCCCCAATTTCATCCAAATTAATACCCGAAGCACTTAATCACCTAAAATAATCCTCTAAGTTCTATCACTTCTTATTATGGTAGGACAAGTAGTTCATGTTAAAAGACTTCACAATGATAACACGGGGGTGCAATATGAACTATACCATCGATTCTGATCAAGTTTAATCCAAGAAGCATCACTCAGTTAATTCCATCGATGTAGTTTGATGATTCAAGTTCCTATAGACTAGAGAAATATAAGAAAACATTGATCAAAACATCAAAATTGACAATAATGAAGAATCTGATTAACATATAATCAGACTCAACCAATGTCGCTTTTTTTATCACATAATCAAAGAAAGTAGCTGCTTTTCAAAGCAGAAGCCTCAATCTTTCTCTCGCGGAAGATCAACAAACATATTTCCAATTATTATGCCAGTAAACAGATTCAACGAGCGCAAGTGATCAGTTTCAAATTGAAATCACAACTACTGAACGGGATCACCATGAATGTAACATGGGGCCGCGCGCATCTAACTGTGTATCTAGGCAAATATATGGCAAAAATAGGTTCTTGAATATACCTGATGATTCGATTTGAGTTTTGGAGACCAGATTGAGAAAAAATATCTTCCTTGAAGCTTTGTGGTCCTCCTTTCCTCCTGTTTATTCTTTTAGAGAGTCTTCCAAAAGACCGACTGGGACGGATTGAATTTATAGGCAACGAGGGCACCAAGTGGGACTGGACGATAGACGCTGCACAATATCTATGTTATGCCCTGATTATTCCCTGATTATTGAACGAAATTACGCCTGAGGACTGGTCTCAGTTCACCATTTGCTGTCAAAAAGATATTTTATTAATGTTACAGTTGATTTGATAAATAAAATTTTATATTTAAAATATATATTTGGATTTAAGTATTAAATTTATTTATATTCATAAAAAATAAAAATTTATAATAAATATAATATATGAGAATTAATAATTCATTCTAATTAAATTCTATTATTTTAAATTATTTAAAAAAATTAATTTTAAATTATAAAATTGAACCAAATCTTACCAAATTCACTATTCTATCCTTAGAAATCAAACTATGAGTTAATATATAAAAATAGAGCGATGGCATACATAAGAACTTGTTTGGTAAGAGGTGAAGAATTTAGTAATAAAAAATTATAAGATTAATTATTACTCTGATAATGTTTACTAAGATACCAAATTTGTAGTACTTATATTTGTTTGGAATACTAAAAATTTTAAATAAGTAAAAGTTAATTGTGTTTGGAATAATAAAAAATTGACCAAAGCTAAAAGTTAATATTTAATTTTAATAAAATACTATAATAAAAAAATTTATAATAATTATTTTTATTTTAATAATAATTAATTTAATAAAAATATATTATTAAAAAGTATATTTTTAAATAAGAATATTAAAAAATAATTTTATCATAGGTTAATAATCTAATAGTGAATTATTATTTGTTAAAAATCAGTTCTATTTTTATAAAATAATTTAACAAAACAAATAATTTTGGTTTATTTAAATAAATTATTAATTTTAATAAATTATATTAATACAATACATAATCTAGTAAATTATTTATGAGACATAATTTTCATTTAATAAAATATATTATTTTAATAAGTTATTATTATTTATTAAACATTAATTTTCGTTTGAGAAATAAATAATTTTAGTCATAAATTAATATTTTGATCGTATTATTTTAATGAAATTAAACAAATTATTTTAAAAATAAGATGTTATTTATTAAATGTTATTTTGATTAAATAATTTAATAATTAATTAATTTTAATTTGATTAAATAAAATATTATTTTATAATGTTTATTATAATTATTTACAAGAGAACGTAGTTAAGGTTTAATAGAAATCTCAAATGTTTTTTTATTATATTTAAATAAATGAAAGAGAGTTTGGGTAAGAGTTTATAATAAAATTTAGGGAGGACATTATATTTATAAATATTTAAATAATGTTAATATTTATCTAAATCTTAGGCTTAAAAGTAGAGCAAAAAAAATTTAAATCACAGTATGATAATGCAATAAGGTTGCGTTTGGTGAGTTAATTTTTAGCAAAAAAATACAAACAGTTGTCATTACTACAATAATTTTATGTTTGGTAAACTATTAATTTTAATCACTTTTCTGTTCTACTACAGTAATTTAATATGATAGCGAACCCCACTTTTTTATATTTTTTTGCTCTGTTACAGTAAAAAAACCTTACCAAACACCCAAAAATTATCACTTTTCTACTCTACTACAGTAACAATTTCACCAAACACCTAAAAAATTATCCAAAGTTGCCAAAAATTATAATTTTTTTTACCAAATACATCAAAAATTATTACAAATAATTTTTAACAAAAAACTACCAAAACTTACTAAAAATTTTGTCCTTCAAACACCCTCTAAATAAACAATACAATTTTAGATTAAGTATCCCTGTTCCTGCAATTTTAAGCCAAGTAGAAATTGTATTACGATTTTACAATTTTATTAACACTATTTTTACAATTAAATTTTTTATAAATTTTTATCCTTTTTTCTCTTAACAACAAAACAAAAAAAAAATCAGTCGACAGTCCCGTCACCTGTGTTCACTTAAGTTGGACGTTTCCTTTCACTGCACTGGGGGTATATAAGGGGCGACAAAATATAAAAAAGGTTTTAGTCTATTATTTTTTTGGGAAAATTTTCAAGAAAATTAATTTTTACATTAAAAATTTTATTTTAATTGATTGAAATTTTAAAATTTTTAAATATATAAATTTTTATCTCAGTTAACTGTATCTTGTATAAAAAATTAATTATATTATTTGTAAACTCAATTACACTCGGAGAGTCCACTTTACGCAAATTACTTGAAATTGATGGGTATAAACTAAACTCAAAGACAAATAAAAAGATACAGAACAACTCATCTTTTTTCTCTCTCCTTCTCTTTTCTATTTTTTTATTTTTCGATGAACCCTATACTCAAACATGAACATGGGCTAAATGGCGTTTGTCAAACCTTTATTTACCAAAATTAAAAAGGAAAATAATGAAATTTTTGATTTATGGAAACACGTGGGCACGGACTTGAATGTGGGCTTAGTCCATGTCTTCCCTTCAATTGTGTATACTGTAGACTAAGCATCCAAACAAGTCAAATCGAATCGAATTTTAATTTGTTTGTACTTGGCTCAAGCTCGAACTTGACTTAATAAAGAAGAATTTAAAATCGAACTCGACTCACAAATAACTCAACTAAATCAAAACAACGTCATTTTAATTTAAAATATAATAAATAAAATATTATTAAAAAATATAAAAATATTATTAAAAATATATATATTATTTTATCGAGTCTGCTCGCAAATTTTTGAGCCGAGTTTTATTAAGCTCGAGTTTGAATTTAAATAAATCACAAGTCAATATCGATTCAAGCTTGTTTTACTCACGAACCCAATTCGAATTGTGCTTTTTTTGAGTAAAGCTCAAATATCTTGTGAATAACTCAATTGGTTCCACCCTATTATAGATTAACACAAAACCATCTTAGCAAAGAAATCTCGTGTTATGTGCCAATTTTTTTTATTTGTGATCCCCAACCTTATACCTAGCAAAACGTCAACCAGGAAGGTAAAGGCATTAAATCAATGGAATTAGACTTCAAGACAACTTATAATTTAAGGTTCATTTGGGATTTTACAAAATTTATAATTTTATAAAAAATTTAAATCTTGTATTCACTGCATAAATTATAAAATTATAATTTTTATAAATTTGTATTAATTTTTATAATTTTAAATACTCTTTAAACAAGTGTACTTCGATCACACATAAATTTAAATATATTTCTTAAAAATTGGGTTTTAGTTGAAAAAGACAATTGAAAAAAGTTATTGGTGTATAGGTGATATCTATATGGATCGGTATGTTTCAAATGGCTGGCGAGGGACCTAAAAGGAAATGAAAAAAAAAAGTATAAAATAAATTATTTAAATGCCTAATAGAATCTTCGTAAGTTTTATTTAAGATTTTTTTAATATACAATAAAAAAATAGAGTATTTATTTAACAACCCCCGGGTCAGGTACTAAAAACTCTTTTCTATTATATAATTTTTAAATATAAAGATATATGAGAAGAAAACGTACAAAATCAATTAATTTTGAGAAATAAAAAATATATTCCTCTATTAACTTTTTCCACTCTCCAATAATTTTAATGAAAGAGAGTAATATGGAATAGGAAAACTAATAAGGAAGTGCATATATCCCTATCCACTAATTTATTCAAATAAGTTGTTAATATCTATAAAAAAAATAAATAAATATTATCATTTATAGTCTCCAAGACACTATTGAACCAGCTTTTTGGTTTTCTTTTTTAAATAATCAAACTTATTCTCATACATTTTAAAATTCTTTTAAATATTAAAGGGGTAAAAATATTAAATTAGTAAAAAAGTTAAAAAGTTAATTATTAAAAAATTATTTTTTCCTTTTCAAATAAAAAAAAAATTAATTTTTTAACCAGTAACTAGTAGTTAGATAAAAAAAAAATAAAACTATTTTTTTTTTCAAACTCAACCCCTAACTCTAAGAGGGTGTTTGGTGTAACAAAAAATAACGAAAAATAATGAAAAATCGTGATTTGAGTAATATTTGGATGTTTGGTGGCAAATCACGTTTTTCAGAAATGAATAGTAAAAGATATTGACTTTTGCAGAGAAATCCGTCGAAACGATTTTCAAATCTCTTAAAAAAATATTGACAATGGGTCTTATTTTGTAATTTAGATAACGGTGGTCACATTAAAAAAAAAATTACAGCTATTATATTAATCGAACTCGAGTTATGTAATTTTTTCTAGAGTTGTAATGGGTGTAGGTAATAGAGAATTTTAGAATTTTTAAGAATTTTTTTAGTATTTTTTTAGTACCAAACACCTCCTAAGTGAACATGATAATATTTATTTAAATAAGCTGGCAACATTTATAAAAAAAAAATTAAATAAATAAATATTATCATTTGTAATCCTCGGGTTCGTTTGGAACCCAAAAAAAAAATTAAAAAAGTGAAAAAGTGAAAAATTTTAAAATTTGAAATGTAAAAAGTTATTTTAAAATGATGGTTAAATGATTATATTTGATTTGATATAAAATTATTAAAAATTATATAAAATGAAAGGTAACAAAATATTATTAAAGAATTTTAAAAATTTTAGAATTTTGTGAAATTTTTTAGTATAATTTTTTTAAAAATTCTGCCAAAACTCGTTAGAACACACCATTATAGTGGAATGAGTTTTGACAGAATTTTTAAAAAAATTAAAATTTTTTTAATTTTAAGATAAATGTTATTTTTGAAATTTTTTAAAATTTTTTTGGGGGCATCAAACGTGGCCTTCAAGTCACCACTGGGCATTTTAGATTCGGTGGTTTGCTCACTAACTCCGAGTAAACTTGGCTTTATCTAGATACAATGGATCATAATGATTACGGGTGGACTTTGCTGTACTGTATACAGTACATCCATAATGATTAGATATTTTAATTGCAGGCAAATGTGTGGATCATCGTAGGTCTCTTCTCTTTCGCAGTTTCGATTAATTGATATTCTATCGTTTGGTATATTAAAAATTACAAAAGAGTTTTAAAATTTTTAAAAATTATTTATTTTTTATTTTATTATATAAATTATAAACTCATAACTTATGTTATTTTATCTCATTTTATCCTACTTTTTACCACTCTAAACACACAATTAGGGTCTGTTTGGTGTGCAGCAAAATATAAAAAAATAAAATAAATCTTCAATAATTTCTATAAATCATTAAAATTTTTTATTACATATTCTCACTTTTACTATATTTAAAAAATTTTAATATTTCACTAAAAAGATAAAAAAATCTAAAAAAAATGTTAACTGAATGCGTAATTTTTTTTGACAATTATATTTTTTGAGTCAAAAAATTTCAAACGAGTACCATTGTCGTTATTTTATTTTAATTTTTTTGAATCCGTGGGAACAAATTTAAAAAATCGTTCTCACAGTTTTGATAAAAATCTGCAAAAGTAAAAAAATTCTGATAGAAATCCGTGAGAACGGACCCAAAAAACTGTCCTCTTAGTTTCTCTCTCTTACTTTTTACTACAAAAGTTCAAAAGTGTCATTATTCTTCTAAAAAAAACTCAATTTGAAACACTAAACCCCCATTTGGTAACATTTCCGTTTTCTGTTTTTCTGTTTTCGTTTTTAAAATTTTGAAAACTTGTAACAAAAATACGTTTGTTAAAATCGATTTTTGTTTTTTTTTTCTAAAATAATAAAAACGACAACAGAAAAAAGGTATTTTCGCTCTTGTTTTCTTTTTCTGTTCCAAATATTTTGGTCAATTTTTAAACATTATCCATTTTAATATAATATAATATAATATTGTATTGTTATATTATATATAATTAAATTATATTATATTATATATATATAACAATATAACATATTATATATATAATTATATATAATATAATATTGTATTATATTGAATGCATATAACAACATAATATAATATAATATATTATATTATATATATATATATAACAATATAATAAATAATTATAATAATCTAATTATTATATAATATAACAATATAATATAATATAATTTATAATATAATAAAATATAAAATATATTATAATAATTTAATTATAATATAATATAATGTAATAATTTAATTACTATATAATATAATATATTAATAATATAATAT
>JAVXUM010000037.1:29905886-29922953 GCA_035590655.1 Pouteria glomerata
CCAGAATAGACAATAAAATCCAAATCCAAATCCGAATTTTGAGTATTCCAGTCAAACAAACACGGAATTTCCTTCCAGTAATGTTTATGGGCATGCTGAAGGATGTCAGGTAGCTGTGCCCCATCCACCTCTTTATTATGAAGCATTGCCTACCACATTCCCTAGTGCAGCTACGGTTGTAGTTAACCCTGTGGAGTCTGTTGCATATTATGAACTTCAAGATGGAGCAGTACTCCCCGGTCAAATAGTAAGTGGTATACAATCTTCCGGGTTAAGCAGTGAATCTGGTCATGAAGCCCCTGGTTCTGATCAAATCAGATCTGTGAAGTCGCATACAGGACCGGGCTGTGCTTCATTGACGAATGGTGAGGTTGTTATTTCTACTGGTGGTACTGAAAAGGCATCTGCAGAGGTTCCTTTTACCCTGGCTACCATCCAAGCTCCAGCAACCACTTCAGCGATAGATAGTGCTGCTGTGTCATCAAATACTACAGTTGCTACCGTGTCCGTTTCTGCTAAATCAACAGCCACTAATACCCAATCTAAAGGTGAAGCTTCAAAATATACTAAATGTCACATGCTGAGTAACACACTCTTACTGCAGTTTACATGAACATGAGATTTTATGCTTGCTGGCACGTGTTAGTGGCCAAATTTTTAATTGGCATGCAGTTGAAGTTAAAAATTGGTGTTACAGTTGCTTATCAATAATAATCAGTGGCTGCTGGTACGATGAAGTTTGACAGAATTCAGTATATTCTTGGTTTATGACTTCAGTAGAGTAATTGTGCCGAATAAAATATCAAGTTAGAATTTTGTTTCTTTCTTCTCCTGTTTTTCTTTTTATTGGGTGCAGTAATCTATGTTTTCAAAAATACTTATTTTATTGGGTGATTTCTATGCTCCAAAGTTTCCCCTCCTTGTACCTGAACCAAGAGCCAACTAATAGGCCCCTGGATGGTACATTCTATGTTTTTTATGCAATGGTGGAGAAATTTTTTGATCTTCCATCTTTAGATTTCAAATTGGCGTCCTTTTTCATGAATTTAGGTTCTTATCCTTTGATGATTAAATTGGTTCCATGTCTGATTGTTGAATTGTTTATCTGACTAATGGATTAAATTTAGTGATCCTCAAGATTTGGTTATTAAAATCCCCCTGCTTCCTGTGGCAGGGTAGGGATGAAATAGATTAATGCAGAAGCAATGGCCTTGATGCCCACTCCTGCACTCTTTCTTTCTATCGGCACTCACACAAATTTGTATCTGAGCTTTTGGTTTCCCTTTAAGGAATTCATAGCTATATAAATGGCCTTATGCATCGTTTCATTTTCTCAGTTTCACGCAGCAAAAAACGGTCAGTGGCTGTGGCGTCCAGTTTAAGATCAAATAAGAAAGTCTCTAGTTTGGTGGACAAGGTACATCCTTTCCAGTACCTTATGATACTTCATTATTTGTGAGATGGTGCTTTCTTGTCATGTGTGCATGTTTATTGTTTTGAGTTAGTTAAATGTTAAATTATTCTTGTCTATAGTGGAAGGCTGCCAAAGAGGAGTTGTATGAGGATGAGGAAGAAGAACCTGAAAATGCTTATGAGATTTTAGAGAAGAAGAGACAACGGGAAATAGAGGTTTGTGGATGATTTTTTGATTATCTTTTTCACTTTCTTTTTATGTGTGTGTGGTGTTTGAAGTTCCTTTGGGTTTCAGGCGTGGCGTGCACAGCAAATTGCTAGCGGAGAGGCTAAAGATAATGCCAATTTTCAACCTCTGGGTGGTGATTGGTATGGAATATTGAACCTGTATTAGCAGTTCTTTGCAGTACATAATCCATATGATGATGATATTCTAACCTATTTAATGAAATTTTGCTACTGTTTGTAGCAAAGTGTGGGTTATGTCCAAGTTGCATAGCTGCAAGTTGATTTTGTTTTTGTGCATGGCCAAAAATCTTGCATTTCTATTATCTGCTTTTCCCCTCTTCTGATCTCCCTTCCTCCAAGACATGGACGCAAACACAAACACGCAAGCACGCCCTTTTATGTTGTAAAAATTATCTATAGCTTTCCATTTTTGTGTGGTTGGTATGTTGGGGCTGAATCTAGTGTGTTAAAGCAGGCGAGTTTCTTGATAGTCTGTCTGTCAGGCAGACGCCTGGAAGTTGCTTAGTCTGTTTTATTTTTTCCCCTTTAGTATCTCTGTTTTTGTTTTTCTTTATTCTCATGATAGTCTGTCAGTCAGGCAGACTCCTGGAAGTTGCTCAGTCTATTTTATTTTTTCCCCTTTAGTATATCTGTTTTTGTTCGTCCTTATTCTACACTTATTTGCCTTTATGTGAATTGGGTCTTTCATAATTCAGGCGTGAGCGGGTGAAGCGGAAGAGAGCTCGATTGAGCAGTGAGGCTGTACAGACTCCATCAGAAGCTCCTACTGATGTACACCAACAGCCTGATCTGAATGAACTATCTAGAGACCTCCCCTCTGGATGGCAGGTAAGCAGTTTGCAGAGTGAATCTCTCTTCATTAAGCAAATAGAAAGTGATGGGTGCTCGTGGTACAAACAACAATGTTGGTCTTGAAAATGGCTAGACTATGTCATGCTGGCTCATTTTAAGATATATGTTGCCTGGTACAAGGGTGAAAATGCTACTGCGACATAATTTAAGAAGCACAGACATGGACAAATATGTCACCAATACAACAATTTCAAAACATATTAAGATTGCGTTTGATTTGTTAAATTTCGCTGAAAATCTTTGAAAACCTCTGAAAACTTATAAAAGTTTTTCAATTTTTTATCTTACTGCACAAATTACGAAACCAAAATTTATCTCACTTTTTATCACTCCAAACATATCCTAAGACATGACATGGTGGGAGCACAGCGAAGGGTAAAAACATATATATATGTATATGTATATTGTGTCATATGATTATAGATGAAAAAATAATTATTTACTCATTTTTATAGTATAAATAAATCTATTTTTTCAATTAATAAAACCAAGATTTATCTTTTATTTGTATTTATTTAAAAAATGTTTCTATTCATAAAAAAATTTAATGTTTTGGTTTTTACAATTACTAAAATTAAAAAATTGTATGATAAATGATTAATGGACATAAATTCATGTTGTTTTTCTTCAAAATTGTAATCATTTTGAATTTGTCTACGTGATGGGCACGTGTGTTGCCAATTGTTAAAAAAAATTGTCAAGTTCAAAAGAACAGAACATGGGGAATATCCTACCTGCACTGGGAAAATGTCAGTGTTGGACATGTACGTGAAGCTGTGGTCCTTTTTACTTTTGGCAGGAGTAAGAACATTGGTTTATCGTTTTATTTTGGGAATAGGGTTTTTGGGTGATTCAAATTCAAACTATTGGGATCTTTGCCAGGATAGGGGTTGGAGTGTTGTTTTATTGCATGAGCTGGCTGGCCTCTCTTGTCTGTCCGCGCATCTTTTGATATAACAAATCATTTCTTTTGCATTTTGTCAAAATCAGGGACCTGCCACCCCAGCCAGAGGTGACCCTCCTTCTAAGGCAAACTAGCTCACACCTATGTACTTTGCTCTTCTAATTGGGGCACCACGGTTAGAAGTGGGGAGTGGAACTGCGTCTAAAACAAATTGTTTTTAAGAAGTGTGCGAGTTAATGCTAATGTTATTGGTTCTGTTATGGCTCATTTATGCATTGCCTTGAAGTTGTTTTGGTCTTTCCTTTTTCTCCCTTGGTATTATTGAAATCTTTATAGATAAGATAGCTGAGATGCTATAATTGAAATCTTTACAGAAGATATGGTTGAGAACCATTGCTTTCTTTAGTACTTGTCATGATTCATGAGTAAGTCTATTCTGTTCTGATCCGCACAGAACTCTGCTTGGCGTCAATTATTTTTTCTTTTTCAGGCATACTGGGATGAATCTTCAAAGCAGGTCTACTATGGAAATGCTATCACATCTGAGACAACCTGGACAAGACCAGAAAAATGAGCCTCGATAAATTTTGATAGGGAACAAATGCTTAGCTTTTACAGTTTGTAATCCAACACATGATCCACAGAATAACGAGGAGGATGATAGCCAGAGCAAGAGGTCTCTCATGAAGCCTACCCTGGGTGAGCTGCTTCAGTCATCCATTTAGGCTCTGCAACGAACACTTGTATACGTATATGATTATACGGGGCAACCATAGGGCTTATTTATAGAGATCGATTGTATTTTTGGTTGTGTAGTGTTGAATCCCACTGGTGGTCATGATTCATGGCCGATTTTTCTTATTGCATATGATTTTGCATCAACAAGGCCCGTGGAGTATTGGACACTGCTAATTGAGAGCACGCAGGAGTTGGTGGCTATAGACTGCCATGGAAGTTCTTGGTTTCAAAGCCCAACAAAAAAAAAATAAATAAATAAATAAACAAAAATAAATAAATATAAAAATAAAATAGAGAGAGAGAGAGTGAGAGTTGAAATGGAAGCCTTTTAACAGTTGCAGTTCGGTTGAGGGCAACTAAGGAAATGGGGAAAAATTGGAGAAACACGAGCAGGGAAGATTCCTGACTCCCAAATTTAAAGTGGATGGAAAGGGAGGAATGTGTAATCTACTGCGATATTTTTGTTGGTTTTGGTAATAGGGACCATGGCTGTACTTGGATGTCATTATGAATTTTGAAAAATTTAAACTAGTTAAATTTATGAAATATCTTCTATTTTATTATATGTTCTAAGAATAAAGCTTTGAGGTTTGATGTTTTATTTTTCTTTTTCTTCTCACCCCGAAACCCCATTCTAACCAACCTTGCAAAGATGATGTAAGGGCCCACGTGTGTTTTATGCAAGGGAGACGTGACGAGACATTGTAAGGAAGCCTGATATATATTATATAAAAATTAATAAATATTTTTAATTCTATATTTATTTTGATAAGTTAAACAAAAATTTAAAAAAATACATAATTTCTTTTACAAGTTTTTACGTACAATAAAAATCTCAATAATTCATCCCCCCTCCCTCCTCTAATATGATAATACTTTAGCGTACAATCAAACTAATTATTTTTTAATAATTTATTCTTAATTTTCAAACGCAAATGTTTGATTCTTGCGTACTTTAATTTCACTTAAATAAAATAAATTAATAGAAATGGCGTTCAAGATTTCAATAAATATTTTTTTTTTTAAACATAGCAAAAACAAAGTAAAAATATTTAACTAATCTCTCAACCAACATATTGATAACAATATATTAACAAATCTTGTTTACAAAAATTGAATAAATAATTTTACTTCTTAAACAGCAAGAAATATAGCACTGACTAATAATTTTTACCATGAATATTCTATGTATCATTTTTTTATTAGAAAATCTTATATAAAACGCAAACGTTAACATCTAGCCGCTTTTAGGGCCCGGCCGAATGATACGTGCCTGAATAACAGACCAAATGCTTCCCAATTTGAAAGTAGCATTCTACACTAAAATTTGAATGACAAACGCAACCACCACCTGACATTCGCAATTTACAATGCCTCAACAGAAAAGAGAGTGAAAAGTTCTCATTTGAAGCAAAGTCAAGTTGCTAGAAATTGTTCTTACCAACAATCTCAAAAGAATACGACACAACTTTTTTTTTTTTTTGGGCTACAATTTCAAAGAAATTCTCAGATTTAGCCAAAAGCTAACTCATCTTCTCCTCCCATCCTGATAAGGCCCCTCGCTTTCCTGATCCTTCAAGAAGCCTAGAAAAGCAAGAAACCCAAAGAAGAAGAACCCTCCTGTCCAGCCACCTCCACCACCCCCTCCACCGCCACCTCCATCACCATCATCACGGGGTGGAAGTCCACTCCCTCCATCATCAAGCTCCGGTGACTTTTCCTTACCTGTAATTGGTTAAATATTACCAGCAAATTAATTGTATATCTTAGAGCTTTAAATTTCACATTATAAGTTGAAGAGAAATTCTGAACAGACAAAGCAAACACAATCCTAGTAGCTGACGTGTCCACATGCATCACCAGAGGCTACGCATTAAGGTGTCAAGCCCATAAATTTAACATAGTCAAACCTATTACTGAATTGGTCAGCCTCTTTTTAGTCAGCTAGGAGAATGCAGAATGTAATCAGCCTATAACTTCTTGCTTTTCGAGAGGATAAGACCAGTTATTGAAGATGTGAGAGTCAAGTGATTTAGTGGCCGAAGAAGTGCTCCTTTTTTTTTTTTTTTTTAACATATTTCTCCTTAAATAAATGGTTAACCTTTTGAATGGTAAAATAGTAACTTTAAATATGATAGTTTTGGAATTGAGAAAGTTAACATGGCTTCAGCAACTCAGTCCCATGGCTTAATATATTAGGAAATATGTTTATATATAAAGGTTGCCTTTGACAACTTGTTCAATTGGTGCGTAGTTGATGCCATCAATCAATCTTATAATGCTACAATTTTTTATGAATAATCTGATAATGTTACAATAATTTTATTTTTAAGCCAGATTGTTGTTCAGTACCTATTATCAGAAGGTTCTTAATTTTTTTAAGCAGAACAGTTCAAGAGTGATAAGAATATCACGTGTTTCTATGAGCCTTATCTCACAGATCCTCTCTCTCTTTAAGCATGTCTGTGTGTGTGTGTTATATACACAGTCATGGACCATGAAAACAAGGAAAATATGAGGAGAATGATGGATATGAAATTATGTATGAAGAAAAGGAAAGGAACAGCATAAAAGAAATGCCGAGCTACATAACTGTTAAACTACAATATGTAACACGTGCACAATTGATTAAGTCAGTACAAAAGGAACTACCTTGAATAGGAGCAACAGTAATAGTTGATGATTGCCGTGTAACAGTTTGTGTTTGCTCTGCAGCACAAGTTGCATTCTGCATGGAATCAAATCCAGATAATGACATAAGAAACACCCATTTTATTGAACACAGTTTCAATTATCTATCAAGAAGACAGTACAAAGTATGTATGTATAAGTACTAATTTCTTGAACATGCCATGCTGTAATTCAACGACCCCCCTACTTTGTTATCAATGTTTTTTAAAGGAGCTGGCCACAAGCAGGTTGTAGAAAGTTATCCAGTGGGTTGAACACAAACTATGAAATACTCTGCTCAACCAAAAAAGGTATAAGCATCAACAGAAGCATAAGCGTCACAAAAAATTTCATATTTGGGTTTTGCGGCAAAGTGATTACTAGGCCAGTCGTGCTTCATATGTTAACTTAAAACACAATTCAACCAGCCAAAGAGCTTCAAATAGAATACACAGAGCTCAAGCATGCCTCAGCAATACCCGTTGAAAGATAGAATGGAAGGGCAACATGAATATATAATAAATATAGTAAGGAACAAAACAAATGTACCTTCATTTAAAACTAATGAGGTAAAAATATAGCCTTTCTGTTTCTATGATGACTAATTAACACAACACCAATATAGCCTGAGACAGTTAAAATGTAAAAGCATAGAAATAAGGAAAATGATATTATCACTCCAAATTTAGCCTCCCACACTCCTCCCACCTCACAACAAGTAGTTTTTTTTTTTGGAGAGTGCGAAGCTAAAATTGGAGTGCTACAATATCATTTCCCTAAAAATATTGTGCCATCCTCTCTATCCTCTCTCCTCCAATGTTATATATACCCCAAAAAAAAAAAAAACTAGAAACATCGCAAAGTTTACTTACCAAAGCAGCGGCACAAATTGCAGAAGCAGAAATCGTGCGAACAGTGTGTGTAATGGGTCTTCTTTTGTCACAGGGCTGAAACTGCAGGCCAGGTAGCCTAAGTCCCAATGGCAAAGAACAAGTCGGCTTGATCTGCCTCCTGCACTTACCCTCTAATTTCGCTGCAGGCAGAATCAACAACTATTTAGTGCCATATGCAAATCAAATACAATAAGGTTCAATTAGCAAACAGACATGCAAACTATAAGAAATTTTCTCCACAGTCCTCACAGACATACAAATTGTTCAGTGTACACGTATAGTAACCTAGATTGTCTTTATGTTCATCAATCAAAAGCAATCTTCTTTCTCAGCGAGATTATGCCAACATAAATCCAGTTCCAAGACTTGTTTATGTATCATTGGGAAGTGCATTAACATAAGTCCACCATTTTTTTATATTTCTCACAGAAAAAAGGGAAGTAAGAAAATTTATAACTCCATCAGAGAGAGAGAGGGAGAGAGAGCGAGTCTTCAAGCAATGCAAACATAAAGTGAAATGAGGTGCAGGTGGAGAAGCTGCGACAAATGCAATCAGGCAGTTCCGAGTGGTGCTTCACATGATACAATGCCATGGATCCAAGTGTATAAGAGAAAGTTTAGTTGTTAACTCATAAATATCAAATTGTCAAAAAATAAAGAAATTCAAAACTTTCCAATACTCAACTATAATAAGGTAGAAATAATAGATATCTACACACCTGAAGGTACAGTCGCTGGGGTCACAATCGTACTGGCAGTCAGTGAAGACATCCTGACGCAAGCCAGCAGAATGACCTGAAAGTTTGAATATTTCTTCTCAAAAAATGATATCTATTTTCACAATTGCAAGTTGAGGAGCAGAAGGATCCTTCATCGAATTCTCCAAACTAATCTTGTTTGGATATAAATCACGAAACATTACAACCAAAGCCCTTTTATTGTTCATTCAATCTATAATAATGAGCAGGAATGCATAGACCTACAAAAAATACTGTATTTATCGTGAATTTTAACGGGGGCATACATTTTAAATTTTTTAACTACAACAACATAAGACAGTTACAGAAAATTCTGGCAGTTGAGGAGGGCCCAATTGTCCCCAAATAGTTCTGTCCCTGAAATCTTGCTTTTGGAAATTGGGAACCAATAAAAATCAATTACCTCACCAAATTCCAAATGAAAATGAATTTTTGGACCAAAAATTCCATTTTAATGAACAACTTGAAATTGTAAATACATGAAGACCAAGGTGCAACAAACGTTCTTGCATTCAGAATTTCAAGTTTTTAGTTCGTTAAAATGAAATTTTCAGCCAAAAACTCATCTTTTTCGAATTTTCCCGAAATATAAAACAATAATGCATTGCAAGTATTCAGATTATACAATATGAAACATTTGATTTTGGTTGTACCCAAAAAAAAAATGATTTTGGCATAAAGAAACTCCAAACAGATTACTAAATTTATCAATCGTTCTCCCCTGAATAAATTAGGTTACCCAAAGGGATAGGCAGATAATATTTTTCCAGGAAACAATTTTCCATCAAACAGACAGGCCGAGCTATACCAAGATTGATAAAAATTGGGTGGCTACTACCCTTACCTGAAACCGTATAGAGAAGGAATGAATCGAACGGCGCTTCGTTGGAGGATGAGCTGAGTAAGATCGTATCTGCACGTGTAGCCGGAGATGAAAAGAGAGCCTCCGTCGCCAACGGAGGATTCGCGAAGAGACGGAGAGAGAGGGGGAAAGAGAGAGGATGCGAGAATGGCGATTGGTTTACAGATTGCTTCGCACGTGACTGCCTATTGTTACGATGGAAAATAGTGAAAATTAAAAAAAGAAAAAAAAAAAAAGAAATCGTTAACCGACAAGGCCCGCTACAATGTCTAATGACCAACATAGCCCTCAACTTTCTTGAATTGCAGGTATATTTGATGCGCTCCGAGTGATAAAAAAAAGAGATGAGATAAAATAAAATAAAATAAATAATGACAAAAATGAAATAAAATTAGATAAAATAAAATAAATTGTGAGTTCGTAATTCATACAATGAGATAAAAAGTAAATAATTTTTAGACATTTTAAAATTTTTTTTGTTATTTTTAGCATATTAAATGGTGCCTTAAGAAAATAGCTTGAATTTTTAAATTTATGAATTTAGAATAAAAGATATAACTATTGTGCAAATATATAATAATTAATTATGTATTTTTTTTATAATTTTAACTTATTTAAAATAATTATTGAAATATACATGTTTGGTTAAATTTGTAAAAAAAAAAAGTTAAAAAATTATCATTAATTTAGTAATACTTGTTAAATATCTTTTTTTTTTTTTTTTTATAAAATTTAGTCATCAAAAATTTATTAATTTAGAATTTATGTTTATCTATAAAAGTTTTGTTGGCATTTTTTGGGTTTTATTGTGGACTATTTATTGTTTAGAAAGTGTTATTTAAAATGTGCCGAAAGAAAATTTATTATAATTTATGAAAAATTTCTGAAAATGAGAGGCTTGTATAAAAAATAGAAGAAAAGGAAAAATAATACAAACAAAAATAAGTGAAAGACAGATGAAAAATAAGTTTATTTTTTTTTATCTTTTTCCTCATAGGGAAAAATTTTATTTTCTTTTTATTTCCCCTCCCCTCCCTCTAAACCAAACAAATTGAAATTGCAATACGAGGAAGGATCTATGATTTGTAAATGGAAAAAAATTATATTTAGTAAGTAGCAAATACTCATTTTTATCATTTTATAATATGGCATCGTTCTTTTTTAATTTAAAAAGTAAAATTATGTGTTATAATTTAATGATATAATATAATCAAATCAAACCAAATTTCATTAGATCTCAAATTTATAAAGAAATCCAATTGAATATTATGTTGGCTGTCGGTTACCTAACGCACAACCCTCCTTCTTTATTCAAACTTGAGATCGATTATGCCTAAAAAAATCCCAACATAGACGGAGTTAATGATATGATATAAACATAACAAAAATTATTAAAAATTATATGAAAATTTAGATAATTAACCATAATAAGATATTTGAAGTGTTTTTATAATAAATAGAAGTTGGAATGACATTTCAGATATTTTAAATTAGTAATACAAAATAATTAAAACCGCAAAATTTAAAAGAAAATTACAAAAAAAATTGTATAAAATTAGCAAATTACGCTGCAGCTAAATCTTGAAATGTTTTTCCACATTGAAAATCTCAATACAAGCTGTCTATGATGGGACAAAAAAAAAAGTGGTATGGATGTAGTTTAATTTGTAATATATATATATATATATAAGTTTAATATATCTTTTATTTATTTTTTATTTCTAGATTTTAACTTTTAGCTTATCTTAAACATATGTACTTTTAAATTCAAATTAACACTTAACGATTTAATTAGATTCTTATCTTAGTCAAGGATTTCATTTATCTAAATTCAATTATTAATTAAATTATAGTTTTAAGCAGTACTGGGTTGAAGCCCCGCAATAAATTCTTTTTATTTATTTTTTGCGGCAAATATTTAAGGTATGGATTTTTTTTACTAAAAAAAAAAGGATAATAATATTCCAATCTCAATGGTTTAATTCTCTTCTCTTCCATTCCAAAATTATAACTAAGGAATCGGTTTCGTCAATTAAGATACATTAAACCTATAATCAAGCCACAAATTTAAAGAAATCTTGCCCTCGTATACCCAATATGTTTCCATTACCCCTGCATCACTCCGCCTTCTTCTCCAATTTTTACTCTTTTTTTTGGCTTAAAATTCATGTGAAGCAATTTTGCATCCAAATAATTAAGATGGCATTTAGTTTGAATTTTTGTTTTTTATTTTATGTTTTCTATTTTATATGTTTTATGTTCTAAAAATTTCAAAACATGGAAACAAAAAATATTATGTTTTTTTTTTTTTATTTTGAATTAAAAATACTCAAAACAATTTTTTATCGTTTTTCATTTTATGTGTAAACTCATTTTCTGTTTTCTAAAACAAAATTTGAAAACACAAGTAACCAAATGTACTTTAAATTGTTTTTCTTGTTTTCAAAAGTTCAAAATGAAAAATGAGTTTAAAACAGAAAATAAAAAACAAAGACTGAAGACAAAAAGTAAAAAAACAAACTAAATGAGATCTAAGTTTTGGATTAGAATCATAACAATATGAAGGAATATATTTAATTTAAAAAGTAAGAAAAATTAGAGTATATAGTTTGTTAATGCCTTGCATTGTGATTATTCTTACGACAGAAGAAACAGAAAATGTTTAGGAATGTCCTCAATTTTTTTTTTTTTTTTTCCCATCTACATGCCATCGATATCAAATATCCATTTTCAGAGTCACTCATTTGAATAAAGAATAATCATTTCAGGACACAACCATAAGAGAGCTATCTACTAAAAACATAAGTTTAAATTAGAGACTTTTTGCCAGCAGAAAATGAAATGAAATATCTATCCAACATATTGCAAAGCTCAATATTTTCCTAAAATACGAGTGAAAGTGTTTTTCCAAAAATATTTTACAATGAAACAAACGCAACATTAGCTAGAATCGATGTAGGAAGAAAATAATGCATTTAATTATTGAAAACTTGGGCCCTTGTTAACAAAGAACGTAGGAGTCCAATGTGCCTTGTGCTAAAAGAGAGGGAGAGGGGATCTTAAAAGCCAAAGCAGGAAAGCACTTTTGCCTAAAATACAAAAAAAAGTATCTGTCTTTTCCTCCATTTTAGGAGAATAAAAGTACAACATAGGTAGGAAGGAATTCCATTTAGCCTTCCTTTTTTTTGGGGTTGAAGTTCCTATTTCTGCCTCTTGTAGATCTTTGCCAAGAACGATTTAAGCACTGCTTGTACTGCCTTACTGGGATGAGCTTCGATGGACTTGATTAGCTTCTCATAACTCTTGCTCTCATACTCCGCAAATACCCCCTGCAACAGGACAATTATATTTCTAAATTTTCCAATTTTACACCCCTGCCAATGCACCTAAATGCAAAAGCATGGTGTTTTACAAACCAACAAATTTCCAGACAGTACAATGTCCTACAAATAAAAATTTGAATAAATTACACTTTTCTCAATTTAACATGTAAGTATTTACACTTACTATCCTTCAACATTTAAAATTATACTTATCTTCCTTAATTTGAAAAGTTATTAAACTTTACTCATGACTTCGTTTATCTGTTTGTTGTAAACACAAATATACCCCTACTACTTTGGTATTGGAGCTTTTCTACCCCCATGGCCTCCGCTTCCCTCCCCCCTCTATTCAATTTTTTTTTCTTTCTCAAATCTCCTCTCCACCAAAAGCCAAAATCAAACCACCAAACAGCAACAATGGACGATGAAGGTATGACATTTCATTGTTGAACGGGACTGCGAGACAATGCAAATTGTGATTGCAAGCTCGGTTCAAATCTGGGTTTCTGGGTCTTGTTTGGTGGAAGACGTTAAGATTCATAAATTTGGATTTGGGTTTGTGAATTTGAAGATGTTAAGAAGGGATTTTTGAATTTTTTCCTAGCTGTGCTACAAGCTTCTGTAGTCTCGCTAATTCTACAAGAGCTGCCAGTGGTGGTGGTGGTGATTTATATAATCAAATATGCATGAATAACCAATGTAACGGTGGCATTTCATTGCTTATATCTTATGCTGAGTTGCGCGTGGTTAATTTGTGCTGTCTCGGAATGAAAAATTCCAACAAGATTTTCGAGTTTGTGCTCAGTCAATTCTTATTTCAGTTTATTATGTTTATACATTTTAAAGGGTAAAAAATAGGTATAAATCTTGTAACTTTAGTTGACTTTGACATTTTTTTTAATTAAAGATTAACGGTTTATTTAACAGAAAGTGGTCAAAGTTAACAACTTTTAAAAATACAAAGAGGCAAGTGTAATTCTTAAATGTTTGAGGGTGGTAAAGGAATTACCAAAATATTGAGGAATTAGTGTAATTTGCCCTAAAAACTAGAATTTACTCGTGCTTAACAAACTTACATGAAAAAATTATAAAATAACTTATAAGCTATAAAAAAAATAGTTAATTTTTTGGGGTATAAAAAAATTATTTATTTTAGGGTATAAAAAATAATTAATTTTTTATTTATTTTAAATATAAAAATTATAATAAAGTTTGAATTTCAAAATTTTAAAATTTAAAAAATATTCAAAATTTAAAAAATCAACTTTGAAAAGGCTGAAAATCCACCCCCACACATTTGAAACTCAAACCACTCTCTCCATGCACATAAGACAAACTCACTCTCCACAAATTGAAATCCATCCAGCCCTCCTCCTCTTTCCTCTCCATGTGTCACATGGGATAAATGTCCTATCAAATAATATGTTTTGTAATATAGATTATAAGATAGTAGAGGCCAGTGAAAAGACACCTGAAGATTGAGAGCATTATAAAGTTTCTTCACTTTTGCAACGCAATTTGGATCCTCTTTTCCATAGTTCTCCTGGAAAAAAAATCGAATACAGAAATAAATAAATAACTCGTATGTAAGGAAATCCAGTAGCTATTAACGACGGGAGACTGAAAAATAAGAGGATAATATGCTCCCTTACATATAACAACTTCTTTTGTTCCTCATTAGAAAGCTCCATTGCTTTCACGACCAACCAAGAGCACTTAAAGTCTTCAATATCTGTTCCAATCTGATGATGCAGAAGCTCAAAGTAAGATTTCTGGCTCACCATAAAATGTTTGTTGTCAACACAGCAGAGAGTGACATTCAAACCAACTCATTGAACTTTTACCTTGCCAATGACCTCAGGTTTACCAAAACAATCTAAGTAATCATCCTGCAAAATATATCAGCAGATTATTGATTATCACCTGTGAAGGCCAAGTAATTAGGAAAAGGAAATAGATATCTGCTGGATACAAATGCCAAGAAGATTTAGGGAAACAGTAAGACAATTCAAATCTCGTAGCATAATGGTGTTCTAGTTGCTTTTGGTAATCACAAGCTTTCTTTTGTATTCCAGTGATTACTGGCAATAACAAGATGAATCGATAACTATTGAAGTTGAAAAGCACTTGCCTGCACTTGAAAATAGGTCCCCATTTCAATCAGTATGCTCTTTACAACAGCATGATTGTCCAGATTCTCGCCTGACATAAGCAGTGCACATGCCACCTGGATGCATATCGTAATCACAAGCAAATTAATCAAGGTGGACTCAACATCCTGATTACTTTATAGATGAGACATCAACAATGCTTGCCATGCATTGATCAGATTTTAAAGTAGTTAAACCTTGAAAAAAAAAAAACAAACAAACAAGATGTGTACTTTTTTCTCTTCTCAGTAGGATCATGTAATTCTTAGAAACACAGCCATAATTTAAAAAAGAAAAAGAAAAGAAAGGGGACCAACTGTGGAGCAGATCCTTTAAAAGAAAAAAATGAGATGCGGTCTATTTTCAAGACATGGAGTCACATATTTATTTATACATGAAGCATCTTCCATTGACATCTTCATTACTGCAAAAAGAACTAGGAGGAGGAATGCTGATCATCGAAACAATACAAATTATGAATGCAATTAAAAAAAAAAAATTACTCACTGGAAGGTAAAAGGAGTAGTAAGCAGTTTTAAACTGAACAATCCTGTGGTGACTGCATGAAAATGTCATTTTATGTACTTGTTAAAACACATAAATGGATAGAAATCAGGTTCAAAATCAACTTACAAAAAGTAGAACCATTTAAAATTCTCACTTACAGTGGCAAAGAATACTTGGACAAATCTTTCTCTCCTTCAATTGTGGTGGTCAAATCTATCATCTGTCCACATGCTGTCTGAAATTCTACCTGTTCGGACATGATCATCATTAGGTGCAAGTACGCAAAAGAGATGGCAGCTCATTGTCCTCTTGTACTTCATTTGGAAAAAAAAAAAACCACCTCATTAAATAAATCGACCAGATCAGCGTAATAAGGCTTTCCTCTGAAATGCTTTTTGAGAATTCTGGGGATATGGTTTCGGAGCACTACACCATCATTCACAGCAATCAAACCAACCTACAACAGAAACTACAGAAGTCAATAACTCAGTCTAGTCGAAATAATCATAAACAGGTAAGTTCACACAATGTACTATAGGCTCACACACCTTTGGCACTCTGAACCAACATGGCTGACCTCGGCGTGTACGAGAATTATCCATAATATCATCAAGAACAAGAAAATATGCTTGAAGCTGCAAGAATCACCGTGAAGAATTGTTCATATTACCACGCAACATAAAGTGAAACTACTAAAAATATTGGATCTGACAACAAACATTCAGGCACAGTGACAAACAAGAAAGACGTTCTGCAGCCGTACCCATTCGATGCACCACCCTAGTGTGCATGCAAGAAAAACTTCATCGTCAGTCAATTCCTTTCCATCTTTGAGCAACTTGTAGCTGTCAATAACAGAAAGGCCTCTGTTCAGCTTTCCTGAGAGATCAAAAAAAAAAAGGGTTCAGTATATGCTGTTAAACTAATATATACCAATATCTTTTTATATAATCTTCCTAAATTAAATTAGTTCCACTTCCATGGAATGCAAAGTTCTTGCACAAGCAACTAGGTTCAAATTGAAATGTAACTAATTGGTCTAACCTCCAGGTACATTATAGTCCAGCATCTGCCCAAAAAAAAAAAAAAAAAGCCACAGAACAATGATTAGGATGCAGAAGTAGCAGCAATTTAATGAAAAGGGTAAGGAAACCATAGAGCTCTAGAAGACAAAATTGATCACAACCTTAAAGAATTAGACAAATTAGACAACACAGACACATAGACAAGTGCACAAATATATAGAATCATAAAATTCCAAGTCCAATTAAACTTGTTGAAGACATCCTTATCAGAAAACACTATAGGATTAGGATGCACGGCAAATCTTGATTCCCACTGACTGAACAGAAATTTAAATGATCCATCAAAGCAAATGAAAATTCACACACACACACACACACATATTTATACAATCCACCACTCCACACAGTATCATTTCTTCTCTCTTCCTTGAAAACATAAGATGCAGCTATAATTTTACCCGGAGAATTAAGCTCCGTTTGGATAATTAAAGAAAAAAAACTACAAACTTTTTTTTGTAATTTTTTTTTACCTTATATGAATTTTTTTACCAAAATTTAATTTTTTTGAGAGTTGTAACTTTTAGGTGTGCCATATGTACTCGTAAAAATAAAAAATAAAAAAAATTCACGTATGCTTGAATAAAAGTTATCGGTTTGAGTAAAAAAGCAACTAAAAAATTAAAATTTTTTCCAACTTTCACTATTTTTTTTTATTTTTTCCCT